>CAUYRT010060994.1:0-40088 GCA_963574885.1 Lepilemur ruficaudatus
ATCCTAGCACTCTGGGAGGCCGAGGTGGGAGGATCGCTCAAGGTCAGGAGTTCGAAACCAGCCTGAGCAAGAGCGAGACGCAGTCTCTACTAAAAATACAAACAAATTAATTGGCCAACTAAAAATATATAGAAAATATTAGCCAGGCATGGTGGCGCATGCCTGTAGTCCCAGCTACTCGGGAGGCTGAGGCAGGAGGATTGCTTGAGCCCAGGAGTTTGAGGTTGCTGTGAGCTAGGCTGACGCCACGGCACTCACTCTAACCTGGGCAACAGAGTGAGACTCTGTTTCAAAAAAAAAAAAATTGGAAATAATCTAAACTGCACATTCAAAAGAGGAACACTTAAATAAACTACAGAATCTTCATACAGTTGGGGGGCTGTGCAGCCATTAAAAACAGGAAAAGTCCATATATTCTGATATGAAGAGAACACCAAATCAATTTAAGTTAAAAAAAAAAAAAAGGCACTTATACACAACGAACGCAGCCCAGCTTGCATGGGGGAGAAAATCCCCCCGTGTTGCAAACACGTGAGCAAAGACCAGGCAGTGCCGCCATACCTCTCTGTGACTCGTGCTTCTCCGTCTTGCCCTGGTAGTCGAAGCCCACGGCACTCTTGTCCACACGGTCAGCCTGCACGCCGTATTTGCCACCAAAGCCGCTCGAGTAGTCTGAGGAGACAGGGCAGCAGTCAGCGCAGGAGGCTGAGGACCCACTCGATCACCCCTTCTTGTTAAACTAAGCAAGCAGGAGTGTCTGGGATTACGGCTCCCACAGGCGTCAGGCATACATTTTAAAACGCACAACAAGCCACCCGCTGTCCCATACGGGTGACAGCGCTGGCCCCTTCCCACTGGTACAGGGCAGGCCCCTGGCACTGGCAGGAATGAAGTTGCGGGCCCACCTGAAGGTTACTTGCTCGAGTCCAGGTTAGAGTTTGAAGAAGGCCCCACAGCCGACACCTTACAGAAAAGCCCCATGCCCAGTGGCAGCTACCGACAGCGAGACTGCACCCACACGGTTCGAGCATGAGAGCTTGTGTCCGGATTACGTGAGGACACACAAGGGGCAGAATTAATCAAGCTTGCCAACAGCGCACTGCGGACTTCCAGAAAGCGGTATGCTTTCGCCTTTTAAAAACGGCTTTAGAGACTAGTACGACGTCATAAAGATTCACCACCGTGGTAAGATTGTACGTCTATAACGAAAACAAGAACTTAACAACTCTGGTTTCTGTCCTTGGGAGAGAAGGCAGTTTTTTGCCAACCAAGCCAGAGTGCTAACTTTTCTAGGAGCGGCGCCGCCCAGACAAAGGGAGGGCGGCTTCCACTGCAGGTGGGAGGCGCGCCATGACGCCGGGTGCCAGGGCTCCGCAGGTGCCGTGCTGCGCTCCGGGAACATACCCGTCTTACGGTTTCCAGGCAACCCAGAAACCTGAAGGAGAGAGAGAGTCCTCGCTGTGGCCACAGCCCACCCACCCGAGAAACAGGCTCCAGGTAACTGTGACTCTAAGGCCCAGCCGACCGCAGGTGCTTTCTGCACCTTCCCAGCCTCACCTTTCTGGGACGCATGCTTCTCGGTCTTCCCTTGATATTCAAAGCCCACGGCAGACTGTGGTCACCAAAAGACAAAGGACAGGACAATGCATTTTTAAATGTCTCCAAAACAATCCCTCTGAGTTCACAACATACATGACATTTTTAAAAACACAATGTTATTTTTGGCCTGTGGTTTCCTGAGCCAAGCGCAAGTGAAATTAACACAAAAGCTCTGGTGCTTTGAGTTTATGTGCCCCAGAACGTTCCCGAAAGCCCAGCGAGCTACACAGGCCAAGCTGCACCCATGGTGACCTGCCCTCCCCGGCACAATGCTGCAGAGCGTGCTCAGCTGATTCATTTCAGCCACACAGTGCCAATCTGGAACAATTCCATGTGCCACACATAAACTCGCTTTTCAGTAAGCCATGTGAAGAGCAACGTTAATTTAGCGAGCAGAACAGCAGCAGCTCCCGTGTACACCGCCCGCAGGCCAGGCGCCATTGCGGGCGAGCACACATTGTCACACCCGCTTCGCACACGGCCCCGTGAGGTAGGTGTTATCACCACCACATCACACACGCGTTAACTAAGAACACAGCTCATGTGTCGCAAAGCCAGAACGCAGACTGAGGTGTGTCCAGGTCTGCCACTTGCAAAGGCTCATTCCAGGACCCTATTTTATTAGAAAACAAAGGGATTGACAGCCCCGAGACAAAGAGAATCCGAGAACAGGCTCAGGCCTGCAACGGCCACAACATCTGTCCCCTGAGCCCGGGACACCTAGTGTGCATCACGCTCCATAGCACAGGCTCCGACCGTCACCTTGCCACAGTGACACACGTGGGAAAGGATGACGGAGCTGGTCCCCGCTGGCACATTTTTGGACAAATCTAAGGCTGTCCAGTACTGGGAGCACTCAGAGTGACCACAGGGACTGCTACAGCAAACATGTCACTGTCCTGCTTCCTCACCTGGTGCCTAGGCTCCCAGAGCATCGCGGGAGGGGAAGGGCCCTGGCGTGCTTGGGTCTGGAGGCCCCCCACGTAGCCCAGGGAGTCAGAGTGCACCTGTGTGCTGCCGCATGTGGCCCAGAGGACGCGCATGGCTGTGGCATGTCATGCAGAGGGCAGCTCTGCTCTGCGGAGATGCCCACTTTCCCAACTGCCTCACCCCACCTGCGTCTCACCTGATCGACTCTGTCCATCTGGATGCCAAATTTGCCTCCGAAGCCCCGGACAGAGTCAACTTGCGAGCAGTGCTTGGAGAGTTTTGACTGATACTCATGGCCAACGGCTGACTAGAACAGGGTTCAAAAACGAAGTATTATATACCAGCATGGCTCCTGACCTCCTCCCAGCACAGGCACCAAGGGGAAAGCCACCCGCCCACCCTGAGAGCCGACAAAGGGGCACTTGGCTCCTGGAGGGAACCGCAGCCTCGAGCTGTCCAAGCCCCTGCGGGTTCACTGCCCACCCCAGCCCTGGGGCCCCCGGGAAGCCATCCACAAACCCCAGCCATAGGCAGAGCTTCTGACACAATCAATCACTGCGAAGAAAGGACACAGGGCCGGCAGCCTGTGACACAGTTCATAAGACCCGCTTATGTGGAGACCATTGGCAACAGCTGCCCTATAAAGTGAAACATCTGCATACCACATGACCCAAGAATCAGGACAAAAAATATTTATTTTGCTAACAAACGAAACACACACGCACGTTGCAGTTACAAGACAGATTCAGATTTGGTATCTAGCGAGCGCACACCCCATGCAGGCAGGGGGCCAGGTGCCGCACCAGCTCCTTCCAGCATCACCAACAGCACCGTCAGCCCCATCAGAAAAGGGCACAGGTTCAGGGTCATTCTGTTCAAGGTCACACAGCTACCAAGCAGCAAAGCCAGGAGGTGACGCTTTCCACGTGGGCTCGCCAGACCCGGTGCCCAGCTCTGTCTGCAAAGCAAGTTTTCCGGAACACAGCCATGTCCATTCACCAACGTGCTGGCCACGGCTGCTTTTCCGATTCAAACACCCAGTTCAGCAGTTTCGACCAACCCTGTGGTCCACAAAGCCCCTGGTCCTGCTCCAGCCCCATCGGACCCACCCTCGGGGTTCAGCAAGGCCCCAGGCTTCGAGGCTCCCTCCGCAAAGTGGCCAGGAGGTCAAGTGGCTCCTTCACGGACGATGAGAATGTGTGACCCAACGCGGGGCGTGGAGAGAGCCCACAGCAAGTGCAGCGCTGTCTTCTTGCTCCACCTGTGTGTCCCCATCACGGCTGCCCCTCGATGAGCAGCACGCAGCCGCACCCTGACGCTCCGCGGGGCACTCAGAGCGTGCACTCTCTCCTAACGAACAAGGCGGGTGTGCTATAAACTCTGGAGCAGTGTTACTTTCTCTTCTTCCCACGTTTGTTCTGAGGTCAGCAGCTGCCTAACCGTCCACACGAGCCACAGCCTCTGAAACCTTCTGTGGCAGACACTGCCCACCGCAGCCTCCAGGGTGGCCCCCAGAACACGCAAAGAAGTGGCAAGAGACAGCTATGCCAGAGGGTTTCCCTGGCATGAGTTTCCACCAGAAGAAGTTATAAGAAAACCGTTCTGGCCAGAGAGACAGCCTGGTAACACTTCCAGCTTTCTGACTGAAACAGACTTATCCCCAAAATTGTCTTTGATCTTATATTGACAAAATCCCACTTGTTACTAGACAGCCAGCCAGTGTTTAGACTCAGGGTTCTAGGATGCAGAGACCAGGGAGGAAGAGGAAGCCGGCCTGAGGGACTCCAGCCACCTTGAGTCCCTAAAAGGAGGGTGCAGTGTGCTCAGACAACAGCGGAAACAGAACCCCACAGCTCCTGGCCAGGATCCTCTTGCAAACATGGGCCTGCCTCAAAGGAGTTTTATTCTAGAAGTCTCTATTGCATATTCCTGAATTCTTAACTCCGGGATCTCAGTTTTTTTTTAAATTTCTGGAGAGGGCAAATTACAATACCTTAAGCTATTTCTCCTTGGGTTTGGAATCTGAGTTATTTTTGATGACAGATTTGCCTTGTGGTGCTCACCCGAGCTGAGCGCTAACCTTTCCTACATGCCTAGTTGGGTGGGGCGTGCTGTGAGCTGGCAGGGACAGCAGTGACGCCCGTTGCTGGACTCATCCTCCCAGGAGAAGCAGCATGGCTCACGGCCCGGCCCTCAGAAAGCCCAGCCCAGAGGAGAGTGTCTCGGCAGAAAGGACGGACGACGTGCCAGTGACAACCAAGCGAGGCAGCAGAAGCTAAGGTGGAGACGGCACGGGGGCAGGCGGCCTCTTGGGGCACAGGGAAGGACAGCCCTCTTCAGGGAAGCTTCCTGCGCCAGACGAGGCTTGGGCCATAGGTCAAGGCTGACTGAGAGGCAGCCCGGCCAGGGGCACTGCCTGAGCTGCAGCAGAGCAGCCAGATCTCTACAGGTTCATTGCTAGGCTCTTCTTTGATACATCCGTTTTATTTTCCCCAACATGTAATTTTCCCAACCCAGAGCTGGGAGTCCAATTTTTAAAAGAGATTTCTCTCTTCTCTTTGCTGTAACTCCCCACAAGCCCGGCGAGCACAGGGCCCATCTCAGTTTGGGGTGGAAAAGGCTTCTACCTACTTGATTTTTTCACCACCCTGAACACACGGAGTTTTGTCTGTTTATCTGCATTCCCGAAAGCTACCAGACTTTTTGTTAGAATCCGAAGATGATTCTTCTCTGCACACTGTCTCAGTGTCAGGACGTCTCTGTGGCAGTGACACAGTGACACAGCAACACCCATCTCTTTCCTGCAGATGGCCCTGCATGCCACTCCAGCTCCAGCTTACTTGGGGATGTGGCTTGGGTGCTCCCAGGCTGGCCACATCATCTACTCTGCTGAGGGACAGAGGGACGTGCAGCTCACTGTGGCACAGCTACGCTGTCCCGTGCCCAGGTCAGATGTTAACACGACCCGTGGGTGCGGGAGAGGATGAAATTACTGACTGGAATCTGACACCGGCTGATACTTCCACTTCCATCCACAGGGAAAGGCAAATGTCCATCAGGTCAGAACAATCTCATGTTGCTCACACTCGGAAATTCACCTCTACGAGGATGTCTGCAGAATGTAAAGACCTGATCTACTGGAGAACATGCACACACACTGCAGTCTACAGCGCCTTCTATGCAGAGGGAGCAAATAAGCCCTCCTTTCTCCTAGGGTAGGGAAGACCTAAGGTACCGGCAAAGTCAGCAGCTTCAATCCACATCTGCTTGGCAGTCTGAACTCCAGCAAGGACTACTCACAAGAAGCTTGCCAGTCATTTTCTTTGCTTTTCTTTTGTTCAGACAGGGTCTCACTCTGTCCCCCAGGCTTGAGTGCAGTGGCATCATCATAGCTCATAGCAACCTCAAACTCCTAGGCTCAAGTGATCCTCCTGCATCAGCCTCCCAAGTTGCTGGGATCACAGGCCCATGCCACCATGTCCAGACGGTTTTTTATTTTTTGTAAATACAGGGTCTTGCTGTGTTGCCCTGGCTGGTCTCAAACTCCTGGTCTCAAGGGATTCTCCCACCTTGGCTTCCTAAGGTGCTAGGATTACAGGTGTAAGCCACCGTGCCGGGCCTCACCCATCACTTTAAGAGTGAGTGTTCTCTCCCAGGCTCGTGGGCACAGATTGTACACTGAAGGCCAGACCCCTCTCTGAAGGTCACCAAATGCAGGAAGGATATCAGCTATACTGCTGGCTGAATTTTCATGTGTGCTGGGAACCAAGGGCCCACACGCTTGGTCTGGGTCTGCGGATTGGTACAACTCAGGCTGCCAGCTGGACCTACAGGCAGTGACAATGACATCTGCAGTCAGATGCCTCTGGACTGCTGTCCTCATCACATGGCTGGCGTCTGGGGGACAGTCTCCTCCTCTGGGCCTCCCACACAACACCCACACCCCAGCACCTCTAAAAAGTTTTAAAGAGCTTCTAAAAAAGCTGGAGCACTTTAGGACTAAATCCAACCAACAAAGGACTGCTCTGGGCAAGTCTCGTCCTAAACAAATGTAACTGCTACTCTAAGGGGAGTCTGAGGGGGCTCTGCCAAGCAGGCAAGGGACCCAAGCTCTCCAGGAGCCTGGTGCAGGCTGCCACCGTCCACTCACCTTATCCATCCTGTCTTGTTCCACACCAAACTTCCCTCCGTAGCCATGGGAGGCTTTTGGCCCTGTTTCAAGTTCCTTCTCCTTAAGGGTCTGATGTTCTTGAAAAACATTCTCTCTCAACTTGTGTATGCTTGAAGGGAAGAGATGAAAATAGGAACAAGTCAATACAATATAATACATACGCATCCCTGCCTTCCAGTTCAATAAGGAGAGGTGACATCATCTTCACAAATCTGTGAGTTTGGTCACTTGAGGCTCACCCAGCTCCCTGCCTTCCCTGTGCTTTCCCGACTACTCTGCAGCTCGTACATCTGATTCGGTCACTCTCAGAGTCACACGGAAGTTTCATGAAGGAGGAACACTAATCCGAACATGTGCAATAGGATCAGCCCAACCACCCCCAAAAGGAGCTCTACTGAAACTTGAACTTTATTTCACATGGAGAAAAGATTCTTGTTTTGTTAGATAGATGAGTCAGGAAAACTAGCTCTGTCCAGAGGGAGGGGTCGCAAGTCACAGGTCCCTCACTCCAGATGTCCCAAGGACACCGGCAGAAGCCCAGTGATGCCAAACAGCTAGGCAGTTTGTCTTCAGTTGAAGTACTCCAGCTTTTTTTACATTTAAAGATAAGATGAAAGTCTTTCAGAATTTACCACCTAAAAGCCATTTTTTAATTTTAAATATAGGGAATAATGAAAGAGGTCACAGGGTATGGTCAAAACCTGGCAGGCCAGGAAGCAGCTGTGCCCAAGAGACCCCAAAGTGCTATGGAGGCCACCTTAGCATGTGGCCTTTCTGCCCGGGAGACACCAGGCCCACACCTCCAACATCTGGACAATAATCCCAGACGTGCAGATGACATGCAGGCCAGGCTTGGAAACCACCAAACGCCCTTAGGAGCAGGGAAAGGAAAGACACGGCTCCTAAAACGTGGGTAGGACCACAGGGCACCAAATATGGTCCTGTCCCGACATGTTCCCTTTCTGAATCCTAATCAAACCACAGGCTGTTTCCATCAGAGTTCCTTTTGTACTCCAATCTACCCTCCCCAACACGTTCTGAAGTCACGGGGAATAGAAGAGACGGAAAGACGTGTGATGACGTCACCAGAGAGTCTACTAGTCTGCCTAACCCCACAGCCAACAAGCCAAGGCTGCAGCAGCTCCTGGGTCAGTCCCCATTTCAAACTCCCGCCCCAGCCGGCCCCAGGACCCTCGGCGTTCTCAAGCTCCTTCTCTGGAAGGGAGTGGACTGAGTCACGCAGGGACTAACACTTATGTATAAAACGTCACTGCTGACTGGGCGCAGTGGCTCACGCCTGTAATCCTGCACTCTGGGAGGCCGAGGCGGGAGGATCACTTGAGGTCAGGAGTTCGAAACCAGCCTGAGCAAGAGCGAAACTCCATCTCTACTAAAAATAGAAAGAAATCAACTGGCCAACTAAAAATATGTAGAAAAAAATTAGCCGGGCATAGTGGTGCATGCCTGTAGTCCCGGCTACCTGGGAGGCTGAGGCAGGAGGATCGCTTGAGCCCAGGAGTTTGAGGTTGCTGTGAGCTAGCCTGACGCCATGGCACTCTAGCCCGGGCAACAGAGTGAGACTCTGTCTCAAAAAATAAATAAATAAATAAAATAAAACGCCACTGCTGCCCAGGTGCAGTGGCTCATGCCTGTAGTCTCAGCTACTTAGGAGGCTGAGGGGGAGGCCTGTGTCAGCCCAGGGGTTCGAGGTTACAGTGAGCTATGACAGCACCACTGCACTCCAGCCTGGGTGACAGAGCAAGACCCTATCTCTTTTATTTCTTTAGAGAAACAAAAATAAAAAGCCACCACGCAGACTTTGCCTTCTTTTCTAGACGATTTACTGAATCTTTCTCAGCCAAAGACACAGCGGCCAAGCAAGACAGAGTCTTCCCAAAGTAGCAGAGCAGGTCACCGGCCAGTGGTGCTGCCATCACAGCAGGGAACTCAGCATAAACTCTGAGCCCAGCACCACCTACAATAAAAGTCTAAACACATTTTATAAGTTCCTTTTATCTACACTTCCTGACAAGAAAACAAACTACCCTGAGAGCTAACATTTTAGACGGTGCCAAATCAGAAACAATGACATGGTTCACTAAGTTCTCCTATTTTGGGCTTTTCGTAAGAACAAAGCTTACAATTCAGTTCACAGTACCTATTAAATTCTATAATACACAATACTTCCAGACAATAATGAAAATAAAGGAAGGGAGGCATTTAATGTCTAAGTTATTCAAAGACATCTCACACTTTAGAAACCTCCCACTAGCCAGCCTGGGCAAGAGTGAGACGCGTCTCTACTGAAAATAGAAAAATTAGCCTGGTGTGGTGGTGCATGCCTATAGCCCCAGCTACTCAGGAGGCTGAGGCAGGAGGATCGCTTGAGCCCAGGAGTTGGAGGATGCAGTGAGCTAGGATCACACCATTGCACTATACCCAGGGCAACAGAGCAAGACTCTGTCTCAAAAAAGAAAGAAAAAGAAACCTCCCACTTGTAGAAAGAAGAGCTTAAGTAACTGTGTTGCCTGATGAAAAGTAGACTCCCTAGAACTATAGATATGGAAACTGTTTGCAGCGGGAATTTTAAAACTACTGAGCATATGTGCATGTAAATGCACACATAAATGCATACGTTAACGTATCAGATCTCATATTCATCTGCTGTGTGAACACGAGGTCAAGACGACAAAAGCAGCCCCCACACGGCGTCCCCACACAGACGCATCAGAGGTGCACGCCCCGCTCCACCCGCGTCCTCACGCATCGCACCCCATCCGCGAGGGTGCCGGCGAGGCCTCTTACTCGATGTGCTCCTGGTGCCCGGAGCCCTGCACGGTTTTGGCGCCCCATCTCTGCTCTTTCTCACTCACGTCGTTCTGCAAAGAAAAAGAACTCGTAAGCCCCAACCCGGGACCGTAACACAGACAGACAAATAACTGCCTGATCAAACAAAAACCTAGGAAAGACACTTCTAGAAAAACAAGGAGCAAAAGGCTAGTGGCTCCTACCACAAAATCGGGGTCGGTCTCCCAGTCGTCAGCTCCCCCGTCATCCTGGGTGATGGACACCGCGTGGCCTGCCGACGCTTTCCACATCTGAAAAAGCAGCCCCGAGGAGGGTTATGGAGACCTCAGAGAAGCCATCCATAGGTTTATTTTATTTTATTTTTTTTTTGAGACAAACTCTGCTCTGTCTCCCTGGCTAGAGTACAGTGGCATCATCATAGCTCACTGTATCCTCAAACTCCTGGGCTCAAGCGATCCTCCCCTCTTGGCCTCCCAAGCAGCTGGGACTACAGGCACACGCCACCATGCCTGGCTAATTTTTACTATTTTTAGTAGAGACAGGGTCTTCCTCTTGCTCAGGCTGGTCCCAAACTCCTGGACTCAAGCGATCCTCCTGCCTTGGCCTCCCAGAGTGCTAGGATTACAGGCGTGAGCCACCGTGTCCGGCCCATCTATAGTTTTTTACCAAAATTATAGACTCTAAGACAACACAAAGAGGGTGGGGGCTGCGTGACCAGGTGATCTTTCATGATCCCTACGAGGACCACTGCAGGCATTAAAGCACTTAGCATTGAGGGTTCTAACACTGTTGGCAACCGGCATCAGAAAGACACTGGAAACACTCTTGTGGCTTCAACTCAAGTGAGAAAATTTTCTGGAAAATAAAAATGTGGGTGTGCATATGCTTTATTCACTGAGAACACATCCCCGTTCTGCTAAATCTTATGACAACACTGTTTTCTGAGCAAAAAAAAAGAAAAAAGCAGGCTGGGCATGTTGGCTCATGCCTGTAATCCCGGCACTTTGGGAGGCCAAGCACTGGTTTGAGGCCATGGGTTAGAATGCAGCCTGGGCAACATAGCAAGACCTTGTCTCTGAAAAAAAAAAAAAATTAGAAATTAGCCAGGTGCAGTGGCACATGCCTGCAGTCCCAGCTACTCAGGAGGCTTAGGCGGAAGGATCTTTCAAGCTCAGGAGTCCGAGGCTGCAGTGAGCTATGACCGTGTCACTGCCCTCCAGACTGGGAAACAGAGGCTCCTTCTGTAAAAATTAAAAAAGAAAAAAACACGTACCATTTTGGGTTGCACGTTATAAATACACTAAACTAATGGCAAATTTCATAGCATAGGTATTTAAGAAAGAACATACGCTTTGATTTCAAGTGCTTACTGGAAAAATACCAATGATTTTCTTAATTCACACTGACAATTTAATAAATGTTTCAAGTAATTTATCAGCTGACTGTTTTACCATCTATTTCAGAATAAACAGGGTATGTAAGATGCCAACTTTTCCTCTAGTGGACAGCTCTGAAAGCGGACAGCCATCCTTCTTCCCAGCACTTTAAGCCCATAAGGTTTTTATCTATTATAGAAAACAATAGCACATCAGTAGACACTAACACGACAATTATCTTTATAACTGCAAAGGTAAAATCTAAGCTTTAAAGGTTTAAAAAACTCTGCCCCCTCCAGCCCAGCTGGGTCTGAAGTCCAAGTCCAAGGTGGTAGAGTGAGGCTCTCAAATTTCTAAATGCAACTCCTGCCAGTGGGTGGGGCAGGACCAACAATACCCCTCAAACTAGGGCCACCCTGAACCTCACCTAAATGCCCCAAAGCATGGCAAGAATTTCCCAGAAGTGATCTGCCTTTGACAGGATTTTAGAGAGCAGATGAACTAGAATCTCAGCACTAAAAGGCAAAACCAGACAGTCTAGTCCCAATGTGCCCATTTAACAGATGGAAAAAAATGGCTACAGGAAAGTTAAATGGTCTGCCCAGTCTCAAGTGTGCCCCATGGCACCTGTCTGGAGAGGGGCCTGCCCATGTACAGGACTTCAGCTGCCTATAGTTTCAACCACCGAGGAAATGGTCATAGGCAAGGACGGGGGTCTCTGCAGGGGACCGAGGCTAATTATTACCCCATGTCAAAGGTGAAAGCAGGTGCCTTTGCCTGTTACTTTTTCAGACTCATCAGGGAAAGATCGACCAGTAAAGCATAGTTTTCACCGATCTTTCTGGAATTCAGCTTCACCGGTAGGTAAGATGGGCATTTGTGCACGCTTCATAACATGCCTGGTGGGCCTGACCTCTTTTAGTGGAACATGCTGGAAAGAGGTCAGATTGCCCCTTCTGAAAGGACAGAAACACTTCCTGTTCCTCCATCCCTGAGTTTTCTGGAATTCTCTCCTCTTTCTAAATCATCCACAATACCAGAAACTTGATTTTTTTAAACAATGAAATTTCCTTCCAGAAAATTCTCTCCTTGTAAACCTACAGTGAGAGCAACCCCCTCCTTTTCTTTGTTAAAGGGATGTTACCCTCACCATCCACGGGGAAAGAATATTAGAACGTTCACAGAACACAAACCTTTCTTTCCGGTCAAAGATAAAAGGCTGTTCACAAAACTCCGTTTAAAACACTGTCATCCAGGGAGGAATGTCCAGGCATTTGGGAACAATTCCGTCTGTAAAAAGATCAAGGGTAAAAGCTCAGAAGGACATCTGTCGACAAGCTCCTGGGCAAATCCTTATGTGTGGACATCTTTTTAGAATACCTCGGAAATCCTCCCAAATGTAACAAGATTTTGCAAAGAAATAGGAAAGGAGGATGGAAAGATTTACATCTTACTAATCAAAAAGGTCAACATAAAGAAACTAAAGCGATAAATTTTAAAAGATTTAGAACTACATGATGTTTCTTCTTAGTGCAAGCAGAAATGATGGGCTCGATTGCTAGCACAGGTTTCCTGTTTGCTATACTTCGTATAGGTCTTCATGTTTCGTTCATTCTATTAATAATTTATGACATTACTAAAAACAATTCTATTGTGAGATATATATACATACCTCACAATACAACAGTGTGTGTGTGTGTGTGTGTGTGTGTGTGCATAAGTAAAAGAAAAACACTCCATGATGTGGCTGGGAGGAAAAACTAGTACACTGACTGGCTATCAGGACGTGAGCTCCGCAGCCGGAGAGCTGCGCAGAAGTGGGCTGCATTCCTAATGAATGTACAGGGTTACTGGGCAGAGAAAAACACTCCAATTCCCCACATGGTGGCCAAGCACACAACCTCTTCCCTAAGACCCTACATCAGCCTCAACTGGACACCGCACTGCTAGACAGCACATATCAGATGAATAAAACCCCTTGTCCCCAGGATGCAGCTTTTCATGCATTAGGAACTACAGGGATGGTGGCCGGCTTGGCCTCTCTATACTTAATTAATTTCCTTAGTCCCTTTATTTTTTTTAATTAAGAGACGGGGTCTCGCTCTGTTGCCCAGGCTGGAGTACAATGGCCCAATCATAACTCAATGCGGCCTCGAACTTCTGGGCTCAAGTGATCCTCCTGCCTCAGCCTCCCAAAGTGCTGGGACTACAGGTATGTGCCATCATGCCCAGCCCTCTTTAGTTACTTACCCAACTATTTGCTCCTTCTGTCGCCCCAGTCCCCTCTGGAAAGCCTAACTCTTGTGGATTTCTCGGTACATTCTGGATACCGCAGTTATTGGTGTCATCAGCAAGCATCTACAAAGATCTACCCGAGGGCAGCTAGTGATAGGCTCTAATCCACAACAATTTATCATCCCTTCGATATTTAAAATTTTTAAAACTTATAAAAATAACTAATTGAAAAATAAGCTTATGTATCTTGTGGATCCAAAGATAATGCCTCTAAACCCCTAGCTCAACACCATATGCAAAAAGTAACTAAAAAATGAATTAAAATCCTAATTACATGTAATCTTGATTTTGAATTTGGCAATAGTTTCTTAGGTATGATACCAAAAACAAGAAGAGAAAACATAGATAAATTGGACAAAATATAAAATTCTGTGCTTCAAAGAACATCAAGGTGAAAAGACTATCCATTGAATAAGTGAAAACTATTTTCCAACCACATATCGAGAATATAGAACAACTCAATAAAAAGGACAAATAATTCCATTTAAAAATGGGTACAGGATCTGAACAGAAGATATCTTTCTCCAAAGAAGATATAAAAATGGATAATAAGCTCATGAAAAGATGTTCAGCATCATTAACCATCAGGGAAATGCAAATCTAAACCACAATGAGAAACTACTTCACACCCATCAGGATGGCTAAAATCAAAAAGACGATAACAAGTGTTGGTGAGTGTGTGGAGACACTGGAACCTACAAATATTGCTGGTGGGAATGGAAAATAGCAAACAGTCCGGCAGTTCCTCAAAGGGTTAAACGCAGGTACTATGTGACTCTGCAATCCCACTCCCGGGTACATGCCCGAGAGCACTGCAAACATAAGCCACATAAAAACTGGTACACGAATGTTCACAACAGCATTGTTCATAATAGCCAAAAAGCAGAAACAACCCGAATGTCAATCACCTGATGAAGAGATATGTAACATGTGGTCTATCCACACGATGGCACGCCATTCAGCCATAAAAACAATGAAGCACCGACACATGCCACAGCATGGATGAACCTTGACTACACTATGCTAAGTGAAAGAAGCCAGTCACTACAAACCACATATTATATGATTCCATTTAAATGAAATATCCAGAATTGGCAAATCTATAGAGATAAAAAAAAAAATGCATCAATAGTTGCCCAGGGCTGGAGGGATGGGGGGTACGGGGTGGAGGTGATGGCTAAAGGGTACAGGGTTTCTTTTTGAGGTGATAAAATTACTCTGAAATTGATTATGGTGATGGTTACACAGCTCTGTGAACATCCTGAAAACCACTGCATTGCACACATTAAATTGGTGCATTGTACATACAAGTATGTGAATTACATCTCAATGTTGCTGTTACAAAAAAAATACTGTTCAAAAGATAATGCCTCTATCTAGCACCATTAATATTAAACCTCCCTTGCAAATGTCACTCGTACAAATCAAGATTGCACAACTATAAAGTAACTTTGCCCAGTATAAACAGAGTGACAATCTCTTCTATGGAAGAATGTTCTAAATGATGAGACAAAACCACTCATCAAGAATCACCTTTACATTGGCCTATCTACAGCACAGCAGAAAGCCAAACAGAACCAAAAGGCTTTTTTTTTTTTTGAGACAGAGTCTCACTCTGTTGCCCGGGCTAGAGTGCCGTGGCATCAGCCTAGCTCACAGCAACCTCAAACTCCTGGGCTCAAGCAATGCTTCTGCCTCAGTCTCCCGAGTACCTGGGACTACAGGCATGTGCCACCATGCCCAGCTAATATATATATTTATATATATTAATTATAATATATATTAATTAATAATTATATATATAATATATATTAATTAATAATTTATTTTTTTATATATTTTTAGTGGGCCAATGAATTTATTTCTATTTTTAGTAGAGACAGAGTCTCACTCTGTTGCCCGGGCTAGAGTGCTGTGGCATCAGCCTAGCTCACAGCAACCTCAAACTCCTGGGCTCAAGTGATCCTCCTGCCTCAGCCTCCCGAGTAGCTTGGGACTACAGGCATGCGCCACCATGCCTGGCTAATTTTTTCTATATATTTTTAGTTGGCCAATTAATTTCTTTCTATTTTTAGTAGAGACGGGGTCTCGCTCTTGCTCAGGCTGGTCTCGAACTCCTGAGCTTGAGCCATCCTCCCGCCTTGGCCTCCCAGAGTGCTAGGATTACAGGCGTTGAGCCACCGCGCCCGGCCCACAGCACGTACTCTTTTGTGTCTAGCTTCTGTCACTCAGCGTAATCATTTTAAGATTCATTCATGTCACATGTACCAGCGATTCGATCCTTCTCACTGCTGAGCAATATTGTGTTGTGCAAATGTGCCACCATTGGTTTATCTGTTTACCTGCTGGTGGGTTTTTAGGTTATTTCCAGTGTTTGGCTGCTACAAATGACCCTGCTTGAATATTGTTGTCCTCATCTTCGTGTGGACATATGCTGTCGTTTCTCTTGGGCAAATACCCAGGACTAGACAGGGTTGGGTGGGAAGGGTGTGTTTAACTTTGTTAGCAGCTGCCAAACTGGTTTCCAAAGTGGATGTAACATCTTACATTCCCTCCAGCGATGTATGACTATTGTAGTAGCTCCTCGTCCTTCCCGCCACTTGCTACTGTCAGTCTTTTGGATTTTAGGCATTCTAATGGGTATGCAGTGGTATCTCATTATGGTCTTACTTTTAATTTCCCTGATGACTGAAGATGTCAAGCGTCTCATTGGCTTATGGGACATTTGCATATCATCTTTTGCTCATTTTTAAATTGGGTTTCTTGTTGTTTTATTGAGTTGTAGGATATCTTTTTTTTTTTTTTTTTTTAGACAGAGTCTCGCTCTGTTGCCCGGGCTAGAGTGCCATGGCATCAGCCTAGCTCACAGCAACCTCAAACTCCAGGGCTCAAGCCATCCTCCTGCCTCAGCCTCCTGAGTAGCTGGGACTACAGGCATGCGCCACCATGGCCGGCTAATTTTTTCTATATATTTTTAGTTGGCCAATTAATTTCTTTCTATTTTTAGTAGAGACGGGGTCTCGCTCCTGCTCAAGCTGGTTTCAAACTCCTAACCTTGAGCAATCCGCCCGCCTCGGCCTCCCAGAGTGCCAGGATTACAGGTGTGAGCCACCGTGCCTGGCCTTGAAAAACCTTTTTCCCTATTGCTAAACATTGGCCTGCAAAAGTAACTCTGTGCAAACCAACCCTAATACATCTGGGGCCTCTGGTTTGGGGCCACTGGTTGGCTGCCTCTGACCCACAAAGTGATGGATTTGAATGTGGCTCTTCTCCATCCTAGCTGTTCAGCCCAGGCCCTGGAGGGACATCCGTCACCTGGGACATCTGGCGCTCTCACAGTGTCCCTGGCGTCGGATGGGCTGTGACGAGGGACTGGGGAAACCGGCCTCCCACTGGGTGGCCGTCGATAGCCAAGCTCAGGAGAAGCCCCGTTCTCTGGCTTTGAGCCCCCTGTGCAGTAGCTGAGCACACGAGGCTTCATCTTCACGGTTGGGGTCCCTTCGCGGTGGTAACGAGAGTTGCCATTGATTGCGTGTTTTCCATGTCAGGCTCGCGGACTCACTCAGTCCCGAAACAGCTGTAAGCAGGGGCGACGTCGAGGGTATTTAATCTCCCAGAGCCCCGGCAAACACCCACATGCGTGTTTGACGTCTGTTTTACAGAGCTGGAAACTGAGGCACAGAGAGGGGAAGTGATTCACTCAGGCTGCGCAGCCAGGAGGCAGGGGGCGTGGTCTAGAGAAACCTTCATCCACATTCACCAACTTTTAACCGTTTGCCGCATTTCCTTTCTTCGTTCCGTCTCCTCCTCTTTCTGCAGAGGTAGTGCGAAGGTTTTCTGCCTGCAAGTCCGTTTGTTCGGGTGGAAAATGGACCAGTTGCCTGAACTCTGCGCGTGCTCTGATGGCGTCCCTTAGAGCCACGTCCTCCACCTCACCCCGTATAGGACCCAGCTCGGGATCACACAAGCGGCCTTTAGCTGTCTTGTGTCTCTCATTCCCTTCATTCCGGAGCGTTTGCTCAGCCTCTCTGTGTGTTTCGTGGTGTTGACATTTTAGCCAGTTATTTTGTAGGACATCCCTCAATTTGGGTTTCCGCACAGTGAGATTCAGGCTGTGTCCTGGCTGGAATGTCCTGAGCCTGAATTCTTTTTTTTTTTTTTTTGGAGACAGAGTCTCACTCTGTTGCCCGGGCTAGAGTGCCGTGGCGTCAGCCTAGCTCACAGCAACCTCAAACTTCTGGGCTCAAGCGATCCTCCTGCCTCAGCCTCCTGAGTAGCTGGGACTACAGGCATGCGCCACCATGCCCCGCTAATTTTTTCTATATATATTTTTAGTTGGCCAATTAATTTCTTTCTAATTTTAGTAGAGATGGGGTCTCGCTCTTGCTCAGGCTGGTTTCGTACTCCTGACCTTGAGCGATCCTCCTGCCTCGGCCTCCCGGAGTGCTAGGATTACAGGCGTGAGCCACCGCGCCCGGCTGCACTGTGGCTTTTTAGCTTGTGTGCATTCGACTGCGTGTCACAGTTGATCCCAATACTGTTGGCTTCAATAATCTCTTACTATTTTCAATGAATGTTTTTTTAATTTACCTTTTGGAATGGCGAATACACTGGCCATGGCTGAGAAAGCAAACATTGTTTTGGAAAATAGACGGAACGTCTGTGTTTATAGACGTGTCCCTCCCACGTCTGTTCCCGTCTGCCAGGTCCCCTCATGGTTGATCGGCGTGTTCAGTGTCGTGCAGTCCCTTCCTGAAGTTCTTTAGATGTATAAAAGCATTCAGGCTATGTATTCTTTCTCCTTCACCCTCTCTTTTTAAGCTGATGGTCACCCTCTTTTTTTAACGCTGTGTTCTGCATTTTGCTTTTCCGTGTAACCATAGTCTGGGAGATCTTTCCCTACCAGGATACAGAGAAGAACATCCTTGTTGTTTTATATTTTTTATGACATCTTTATTGACATGCGATTCACATACCATAAAATTCACCCATCTACAGCGTACGCCCCAATGGTTTTTAGTATATTTACAGAGTTTTGCAAGCTTTGCCACAGTCCGTTTTAGAACATTTTCATCATCCCAAAAAGAAACTCTGTAGCCATGAACAGCCACTTCAAATTCCTGCCTCCCCGCAGCCCCTGGCAACCACTAATCTGCTTTCTGTCTCTATGGATTCGTCTATTCTGGACTTTTCGTGTAAATGGAATCGTAGAACGCGTGGCCTCTGGTGTCTGGCTGCTTTCACTTAGCGTGTTTTCAAGGGTCACCCGTGTGCGGCTTGTATCAGCGCTTCCTCCCTCCTTGCGGCCGGAGATGTCCCGTTCTGTGGGTGTCCTGTTAATGTGCATTGTTTGTCCTTTCGTCCGTTGATGGGCACTCGGGTTACTTCCACCCTTTGGCTTTTATGAACAATGCTGCTCTGGCCATTCTTGTACCAGTTTGTATGTAGACACCTGTGTTCCTTTCTCTTGGGTCTCTATGGCGGAGTGGAATGGCTGGGTCATTTGGTGACTCGATGTTTAATTTTTTGAGGACCTGCCAGGTGGGATTCCACAGCAGCTGCATCATTTGACACTGTCACCAACAGCGAGTGAGCGTTCTGATTTCTCCACGTCCTCAGGGACACGTGTTATTTTCTGTCTTTTTGATTCCAGCCATCCTGATGAGGGTGAAGCAGTGTCTCCTGGTTTTGATTTGCGTTTCTCTGGTGGCTGATGACGTGGGGCATCTTTTTCTGTGCTTAGTGGCCGTGCGTGTACCTTATTCTCTTTCTTACAGCTGCGTGGTAGTCCCCTGTTGAGATGGACCATCGTTTATGTGACCTGTTTACTGCTGATGGCCAGTGGATTGTTTCCAATATTTTGCTACCAGAAATATGGCCGTAAAACGTCCTAAATGCATAATTTTGGACATGTTGATTTGTACCCATGAGATACATTCCCATAAGCAAAGGAGCCGGGTAAAAGGAATATGCATTTCTAGTCTGCATAGATACTGCCGTGTGCAGTAGACTCTCGTTATTCAAGGATGCCATGTTTATAAATTCTTTTCTTTTTTTTTTTTTAAGACTGAGTCTCACTCTGTTGTCTGGGCTAGAGTGCCGTGGCCTCATCCTAGTTCACAGCAACCTCAAACTCCTGGGCTCAAGCCATCCTCCTTCCTTAACCTCCCGAGTAGCTGGGACTACAGGCATGCGCCACCATGCCCAGCTAATTTTTTCTATATATGTTTAGTTGGCCAATTAATTTCTTTCTATTTTTAGTAGAGATGGGGTCTCACTCTTGCTCAGGCTGGTTTTGAACTCCTGACCTTGAGCGATCCTCCTGCCTTGGCCTCCCAGAGTGCTAGAATCAATGTGTTTTAAGTAAGTAGTCTTTGTGCTTGCTCTGGCAGCACATAATACTAAAATTGGAACGATACAGAGAAGATTAGCATGGCCCCTATGTAAGGAAGACACGCAAAATTTGTGAAAAGACATATATTTTAGAATTTTTATTTAAAAACAAAAAAGGAAGAAATAAGGAGTCCTTAAACAGAAATAGACATGAAACAAGGTGATGTATTGATTGATTGATGAACATGTTGACCAGAGGCTCACAGGCACCTGATCCTGTACTTCCCCAGGAGCAATGGTTCAGTATTAGCTAATGCAGTGTTTGCCATGACTTTGTAGAACACAGTTACCTTGACTAACGGGAATTGATTGCACAGATTTCTTTTTTACATGCCAGCAAGCTTTACTGGGATATAATTTATGTGCAATAAAATGCACAAATGTTTTGATCAATTTGGACAGGTATCGCCTGTGTAGGCATCACCCAGATCTAGACACAGATCATCTCCACCATCCCAGAAGGTTCCCTCATGGCCCTTTGCGGTCAGTACTCCCATCCTCTCCCTAAGTTAGTGCTGAGAAAACATTCCATTGTGTGGCTCTAACACAGTTTGTTTATCTGTTTACCAGTTGACGGCTGTGTGAGCTATTTCTAGTTTGGGGCTTTTATGAATAAGGCTACTATGAAAATTTTTGTGCAAGTGGTTTCTTGCAGGCATACTTGTTCTTTCTCTTGAGTAAATACCTTGGAGTGGAATTGTTGGATCGTAGAGTTGGTGTATGTTTAACTTTGGTCATCTGGGATTTTAATTCTTTTCTTGAGCAAAATGCGTGGTAAAAGGCCATTCCAGGGATGTTTGGCAGCTGAAGATCACCAGGCCACTGGGTCCATGTCCCTGATTCTCTTGGCCTTCCTCTTGGAAATGCATAATGGCTTCTGTGGCACCGGTCATTGTCATCCTGCTCGTGACAGTCTTTCAAGCAGACGGAAAAAGCAGGGGCAGTCTTGCCAAGCCTTGCCTTTTTATCCAAATGTGCAAATCTTTCTTATGTCCACACTTTTAGCTGCAAAGGAGTCCGAGAAAGGAAGTTTCTGGAAAAGGGGCAGGGGCCTACACTCATTGTGATTCATCCTCTTGGGGGGCATCTTGCTGAATGAAACCAAATCCCAGTTCTGTTTACCCCGATGTCAGGCTTGGGAGAGGTGGTTGGACCCTGGGCACCTTCTTCTTTAGCCCTCCTGGGCCTCGGAGAAGACTCCATGAGGCCACTTTGTCAGGGACCTGGGCATTGTCCAGGAACTGGTGGCTTGTGTTTGCTGTGAGTACAAGAACCCCAGAAGGAAAGCACTAAAGAGACAGACGCTTCTAAAGCAGTGGTTCTCCAAGTGTGGTCTGTGTGCCAGCAATAGCGGCATCACCTGGGAACTTGCTAGAAATGCAGTCTCAGGCCCCACTCGCACCTGCTGATTCCAGAATCCACCCTGTATTTTAAAAGCTCCCAGGTGACACTGGTGCAGACTGGGGTTTAAGAGCCAGTGGTCCACAAACCCGTTTCCCTTTGCTTCTCTTGCTTGTTTTTTTCTCCTGAACTCGAAGCTTTCTCTGTTGCCCGATGACACGGGGCGCCCTGTGTCCAGGGAACATAATCATTGCTTTTATATTCCTTTCACCTACCCTGATTGCCTGTGTCTCACCCTTTGTCGGGGTTTTTCCATGTCTCATAAGCCAGCGTTAAGAAAAATCTCGAAAACCTTTTGAGATACCTGGTTTTCCTGGCAAAGCCTGCAGCTTTCTAGCTGTATTTAGAATAGCATCAAATGGTAAAAAGGGAACAGAGAAAATGCATGAAATATTTTGAGTGTGTAACGACCTGTATAAACTAGGCTTTCAGGAGCTAAACTCTAGTTGCTTTATGAGCAATCCAAGCTTTATGGGGCACGCTTTTATGTGGCTAAACTAATTCAGTGATTTTAGAGCTCTAAAGTTCACTAAAACAAAGCTGGTGTCGATTTGAATTGCTCTTCAAATTGCTCCTTCTCTCTCTTCCCCAAAAGGGCTGGGGGTGGGCGAAGAATCAACATTTTTTTCTCTGTTTTCCTTTTCTGGCTTTGAAATAGACACATCATGCCAGTGGCTACAGATCCAGAGCCCGGCTAGCTCTTACTCAGCCTTTGCATGGAATTGCAACATGGCGTAACTCAGTGGAGTCTCCTTATGTGAATTGGGAAAGGGGGCTCTTTTCCAGGCAGATGTCACCCTTCTCACAGGTGTGAGCAGAACCTGGACTGGATTTGAGGCTCCACTTGTCCCTTTGTCTAGTTTCCTTTTTGCAGTGAACAACCTGTGCAACTGTACATGGTAGCACATACACATACACACACATCTTCTATACCCAGTACATATTACGTGTCTATATCTTAGAAACTTACATGCTATATTATTTCCTGTTGCTGCTGTAACAGATACCATAAAAGTGATGTCTTAAAACAGAGGGTTGTTGTCTTATAGTTCAAAAATCCAAAATCAAGGTGTAAGCAGGGTCATCTGAGCTGTGCCCCCTCCGAAGGCTCTAGGGCAGAGTCCTTTGCCTCATCTAGCTGCTGTGCCTCAGGTGTTCCTTGGCTTGTCGGTGCCTAACGCTAATCTCTGCCAGTGTCTTCACAGAGTCTCCTTTTCAGCTGAAAGGACACTTGTCATTGGATTTAGGTCCTACTCAGATAATCCAGGACAATCTTGTCTTGAGATTATTAACTTCATTTTATCTTCAAAGACCTGTTTTTCCAAATTGAGACAGCCACATCCACAGGTCTGGAATGTGACATATGTTTTGGGGACTCGCCATTCAACGCACCGCAGATAACCTTGGAGCTGCATCATGAGAGCTTATCTTCTAGGCATCACGGGATGTTGAGTCCACGTACCGTGAGGTGGGGGCGCATCGCCCGATCTGCCTGTCTGGCCAAGGCAGAGACACAGTGTCCGGACTACTGCGTGTCGGGACAATGTAGGGGCAAGAGGGCCTGGCTGGGCTACCGGAGGAGGTGGGGACCTGGGAGGACACTGCGGGAAAGACATCCCTGTTGGGGTGGGTGGGCAAGGAGGTGGCCAGGCTGACACCACTATATAGTTCCCCCAGGCCTGGGCACCTTAGCCTGGGTTCAAATCCTGGCTCAGCCATTATGCTAACTGGATGGCTTTGCACAAGTTGCCCAAACCCTTTTCTGTCTCAGTTTCCTCATCTGTGAAATGGGCATGAGGATAATGGCATTTGCCTCATAGGGCTGCTATGAGAATGAAGTAAAGTAAGATGAAGATCTTCGAATAGCACCGGCACTTAGTAAGTGCTCAGCGACCTTGGCTATGATGGTGACCGTGCTGATGAAGTGGGACGTGGCGGCAGCCTAGGGCACATGGGACAGAGCCTGGACCACCTCGAATGCCGGGGAAGGGGGGGTCTTTGGAAGGTTCCCAGGCAGGGGTTGGACTGTGGTTTGGGCAGGTTAATTTAGGTAGAAGTGGGGTCTTGTTATATGGTCCAGGCTGGTCTTGAAGTCCTGGCCTCAGGCAGTCCTCCTGCCTCAGCCTCCCAAGTAGCTGGGACTGCAGGTGCATGACACCACGCCAAGCTAATTTTAAAATTTCTAAATAGTTTTGCAGAGATGGGGTTTTGCTATATTGCCCAGGCTGGCCTCAAGCAGTCCTCCTACCTTGGTCTCCCAAAGTACTGGGATGACAGGTGTGAGCCACTGTGCCCAGCTGTTTTGAGTATTTTAACAATAGGTGCTGCCATATGTGAACAAGCTGAATGTTCGTTAACATAAGCTGGGTGGATGGACAGGTGAAAAGAGACATGGTAAGGCGGAGATTTGGGCCAGAATAGTGGGTGATGGAGAGGAGGGGTCAGACTGCAGAGATCTGGGAGGGGGATGGATAAGACTTGGATGAGCCAGGTGTGGAGTCAAGGCTGGTCGCTGGTCGCCAAAGAGAGCTGTATCGGGTAGCTCTTGCTGCGTAACAAGTAGCCCCAACTCTTAGCTGCTGTTCTGGTTATTGCCGTGGTTTAACAAATTATCATAGCAGCTTAAAGGAACTGTTGTGTTACGCTCATGGATTTTGTGAGTCAGGAATTTGCCATGCACGGTGGGTCTCTACTCCACAATATCCGGGGTCTTGACTGGGATGACTCGAAAGCTGGGGGTTACTCCAGCCGGGGACTAAAGGCTCACTGACGCACATGCTGGCCCTGGAGCTGGGACAACCTGAAGACAGGACTGTCAACCGGAGTGCCTACCTGTGGCGCCCCACGTGGCTAGCTTCGGCTTCCTGCGGCGGGACAGCCTCAGAGTAGTCAGACTTCTAGGATGGCAGCTCTGAGCTTCCAGCGTAAGGGTCTTGGTGGGCAAGGCAGAAGCTGAATTTGAATCTCCTCTAATGACCTAGCTCCGAAGTCACGTAGTGGCACTGTACTGATTGAAGTGGTCACACCTGTCCTCAATTCAGGGGACGTGTAAGATAGCAAGATCGTAGCCGGGCGAAGGCTGGGAAAGTGAGTTTCAGATGAAGGGGACAGGAGTGCCTCTGGCTTGGTGCAGTTACTGTAAGGCTCTCTTGACCACAGCTCACGGCACAAAACATGTTCGTCTGGATACACACACAGGCACGCGTCATTGAAACCAGTGTCACAAGCTAATCCTTACCCTTACCCTATGTGATACACTTTAATATTTTCTATCCCATTCCGTTTTACTCCGTACTATTTAATTTTTGAAAGAAATCCCCGGTCACAACCTGCTAATTTGATTTCACAACCTTCAAAGGCGTAACCCGTAGTTTGAAAAAAGCCTGGCTCAGAACAGTCTTTGTTTACATCTCAGACTTGGCCAGCGCCACCCCGCCCGGCGTCAGGCTTCCGCGAGCGAGGAAGGCAGAGAGGTGGGGAAATGCCTTTGGAAAGTGACAAACAGAGCTTGCCGCATTGTCTCCACCGCCTGTCAGCACAGATCTGTGCACTTTGGTTTTTGTGAACATGCAAGCCACTCGAGGGTTACCCTGATCCCTACCGGGAAATTAAAATGAGCCCATTTCTGGAGCTTAGCGGGCCCCTTTAATTCTGCATCCTGCTGGGCGGTCTGGCCTCCACGCAGCTCCCGATGCCAGCGCGAAACTCTGATCGCGTTACAAGCGGAGGAGGAAATTCACACAACTTGCTGGGAGGACACCGTGTCATTGTTGCGTCATCACTGTTCTCTTGGGCCGGCTGTGGTTTTTCAGGCCTGAGCCTTTCCTGCTTTTTATAGCGTGGTGGTGAACAATGCGGTCTGCAGAGTCACAAGGCCTGAGTTCGAATTCTGGCCCCACGGTGTGGTTGGCGGCAAGTGTCGCGATGCCCTGAGTCTCTGTTTCCTGTGGAATGTGCGTTGGCGCTGTTCCCGCTTCCCCGGGCATCGGGAGGAATCGGGTGGGGAGTGAGCACAGGGCCTGACACCCAGGAAGCGGTCAGGCTGCACGGGCTCTTCGGGGGGCGGGGAGCGGTCAGCGTTGGCCGCCTGGTACCACAGTGACAAGTAAGCCCAGGTCACGATGGCTCCCAGAGGCTCGTTTCCTGTTTGTGCGCACGCCTGTTGTGGAGTGCCCGGGGCTCCGTCCGCGTGTCCGTCCTGTTCTGGGACGCAGATGGACCTCGCGATGCCTCTTAGAGCTTCTACTTTGAAGGGACACAGTGTGTCCACTCCCATTTCATTTGTGTCACATGGCTGTCCCTGCAGGAAGTAGAATCTTTCACGAGGGGGGGGTGGAGGGGAGGAGCTGCGACCAGGTTGGCCAAGAAGCCAGGTGTCCACACCAAGGCTGGCTGACGGGGTGCCGTTGACAATACTGGGTTGACGACTCTGCACACGAATTTCAGATTCCCCTCCCCCACCCAGTCACTTTTTCAAAAGCTGTTTTTTTTTGTTGTTTGTTTGTTTTTTTGAGACAGAGTCTCACTCTGTTGCCCGGGCTAGAGTGCCATGGCATCACCCTAGCTCACAGCAACCTCAAACTCCTGGGCTTAAGCGATCCTCCTGCCTCAGCCTCCCGAGTAGCTGGGACTACAGGCATGCGCCACCATGCCTGGCTAATTTTTTCTATATAGTTTTAGTTGGCCAATTAATTTAATTTCTATTTTTAGTAGAGATGGGGTCTCACTCTTGCTCAGGCTGGTCTCAAACTCCTGACATCAAGCGATCCTCCTACCCCAGCCTCCCAGAGTGCTAGGATTACAGGCGTGAGCCATTGTGCCACACCTTTTTTTGAATTTCTTTTTCTCTTAGCTCTTCATTATCAGCCACCATTCCTTCCTCTCTCTTCCATGCCCATCTCTTTATTGCTTTTTCAAATCTGAAGCATCCCAATCATTCATAAATGATAACAATGACATGCACACCCCCGTCACCTGGCCTCGTGATATTATCTTTTTTTTTTTTTTTTTTTGAGACAGAGTCTCACTCTCTTGCCTGGGCTAGAGTGAGTGCCGTGGCGTCAGCCTAGCTCACAGCAACCTCAAACTCCTGTTCTCAAGCAATCCTTCTCCCTCAGCTTCCTGAGTAGCTGGGAATACAGGCATGTGCCACCATGCCCGGCTAATTTTTTTCTATATATTTTTAGTTGGTCAATTAATTTCTTTCTATTTTTAGTAGAGACGGAGTCTCACTCTTGCTCAGGCTGGTTTCGAACTCCTGACCTTGAGCGATCTGCCCGCCTCGGCCTCCCAGAGTGCTAGGATTACAGGCGTGAGCCACCACGCACGGCCTATGTCTTTTAACAAATACTGTATTAACAAACAGCACTGTATGGAAGAGGGCTATCTCTGGCGCTTCCCTGTAAATACGGAGCTCACAGTCTTTGCCCTTCACATATGCTCAGTCTAGAGTTGTTTTCACTGGTACAGTTACGATTGCCCTCTCACAGATACCCTCAAATACCTGAAGATGTTCAAAGTGGAGTCATATCACACACATTTAACCTATTAGAATCAACTATGAACACTATATGTGCTCAGAAAATTATTAATAATTCTAATCGTGGTCCTTAAAGTAGGGAAACCAAATATTTAATCCAATTCTCAGCTCAAGGACCAGCAGTCTGATGTAAAGCTGGAGGAAAAACTTGTTGCATTGGACTCATTGAGAGATAATATACCTCCTAGGTCAGTAAAAAGATTTTCATGAGTGATTTTAACATGCATGTTTTTTGCATATACATGACAGAATCTATTAATAACCTCCACATAAAGTACCATCTCTAGACCATCTCTACTGAGTGTGGTGGCTCACGCCTGTAATCCTAGCACTCTGGGAGGCCGAGGCGGATGGATCCTTTGAGCTCAGGAGTTGAAGACCAGCCTGAGCAACAGTGAGACCCCGTCTCTACTGAAAAATAGAAAGAAATTAGCCGGACTACTTAAAATATATAGAAAAAATTAGCCGGGCATGGTGGCGCAAGCCTGTAGTCCCAGCTACTCGGGAGGCTGAGGCAGGAGGATTGCTAGGAGCTTGAGGTTGCTGTGAGCTAGGCTGATGCCACAGCACTCTAGCCTGGGCAACAGAGTGAGATTGTGTCTCGGAAAAAAAATTAAATTAAAAAAGTAAGGAAAAAAAAGTATAAGATATACCATCTCTATAATTATTATTTAGCCATTAAATGATAATGTTTGAATTATGTAGAAACATAGGAAAACGTGTAATGAAAAGTGATTATAGTAATTAATATGTACTATATGACTATACCTATTTTAAAATATGTAGGCATATTGCTGGAAAAAGTTACCCTGAAATTATAGGAATTCTATAACATTTCTTCTTTAGTGTTTGTTTCCCTAAATTTCTTATTAATGTACTTTTTAAACCAGTATAATAAAGAATGTTTATTTGACATCACTTCTATGAACCTGTAACTAAAGACATTATCAACTATGTTTATTCCACATCCTTTAGATAAAGGAACTATATAATAATTTCCTCATTTCAGATTCAGTTAGAAAGACTGATTTCTTCAGAGGAACTTCTATACTTTCCTTTATTAAAAAAGAAAACAAAACCAAAAATAAAAAGGTATAAGAATCATATCACCGAGAATGCTTACGTTAGATGCAGGAAATTGAAAGGTGCATTTGTGTAAAACAAAAAGCAACATGTAAAAAAGCAACACACAAGAAACATTTACTTTTCTGTATCTTGTAGCTATTCAGTACTGTTTTTAAATTCCCTCTTCTTGTTCTATATTTTATTTCTAAACTGCTTCAAATTGTTTTTTTTTTTAAAAAAGCTATAGAGAGCAAGTAACAATATAAGCATCCCTAATTAAGTGGTTTTTTTGAAATGTCAATTTTCACATTCTTCACCAATAACTATACAATCAAAATTCGTTTTTCAAAATTTGGAAACCATCTACTTTGAATATTAACTGTGGGCCGGGCGCAGTGGCTCACGCCTGTAATCCTAGCACTCCGGAGGCCGAAGCGGAAGGATTGCTTGAGCTCAGGAGTTCGAGACCAGCCTGAGCAAGAGCGAGACCCAGTCTGTACTAAAAACAGGAAAAAGAAAAAATTAGCCAGTTAACTAAAAATGAAACAAAAAAAATTAGCCGGGCGTGGTGGCTCACACCTGTAGTCCCAGCTACTCGGGAGGCTGAGGCAGGAGGATGGCTTGAGCCCAGGAGTTTGAGGTTGCTATGAGTCAGGCTGACGCCACGGCACTCACTCTAGCCCAGGCAACAAAGCGAGACTCTGTCTCAAAAAAAAAGAAAAAAAAAAAGAATATTAGCTGTGAAATAAGAAAAGGTTTTGACTACTACTCATAGTACATTTCTAACTGAGTCATTTAACCTAATGTATCAAATTATAAAGATACTCTAATGTGAAAGTCATAAGACAAAAGTTTCCTATGTTTTTATATATATGGCAACTAGCCCATAAAATGAGAACTAGTCAAGGTTAGAAACTAAGATTTTATAATATGAAAAGTTGAAAGGAATTAAGTTACATTGTATTTTTATGTACAAGTTTGGAAGTTTTAAAATTTAACTTTTGCCCAAACATATTAGTCTAGCAATTTTAAAACACTTTAAATGCCACCAAGAGAAATCATAGTATTCTAAAACTAGCTTATTTCAGAGGATGTTTCAGAATAAAGAATTCTCCTATTTTGAAGCAAACAGAAGTAGAAAAGACAATTGCATTAGTCAGGAAGATTTGAAAGACACAAAGATTTTATAAATGTGTGAAGTCCAGAAAGGCTGAAGGAAAATTTGGAATAGCTGAGGGAAACTAAAAAGATTATATCAATAATACAATTAATAGAGTATAGGAGATGACAGGTATCTTTTAAAAATATTCTCTATATAAAACAAAGCATGCTTCACAAATACAAAATATTTATTACACAAAAATTAATAACTGACAAACCACCAATTTGTTAAACTTAGAAAAAGTACTAACATTTCATAACTCTAAAAAAAACCACTTTACAGTTTTTGTTACTCAAGCTAACTTACCTCCAAGTTATAAAAGTTATAAAATTTTGGTTTAAAAAATGTCACTTTATGATTGTCCCAATTTATTTTGCTATGCCATGACAAAAACAAAAGTCTTTGAAACATCTGGAGTATTTAAATGGAATGTTTGTAACATAAACTTATTTAAATAACTTTTACATCAAAAACAGGCGAACATACATATATTATATGCTCTCTTAGTAGAAACAGGAAATACTAATGACAAAGCCTCATGAAACTTAATACCTCTCAATTCAATCACAGCACAATAATCAATCTGAGCAGGCTAGTGGTATTTAAAGAACATGGTTAGTCAATTTATCCTGGTATAAATGAATATGCTAACATTTTCATCAACTGAATAGCAACTTCATTATCTCATATTCTTCTTTATATTCCTTGTCTCCAGGTTGGAATAGCCCTAAAGAGAAAAAGAAAAGAGCAATTATAAATGTATAGGAAATTAAAAAAAAAAAAACCTATCTGATTAAATGTTAACTTTAAAAATGGTTTATAAGGCCGGGCGCAGTGGCTCACGCCTGTAATCCTAGCACTCTGGGAGGTCGAAGCGGGTGGATGGCTCAAGGTCAGGAGTTCGAAACCTGCCTCAGCAAGAGCGAGACCCTGTCTCTACTAAAAGTAGAAAGAAATTAATTGGTCACATAAAAAAAATATATATATATTAAAAAAAAAATGAGTCGGGCATGGTGGAGCATGCCTATAGTCCCAGCGACTTGGGAGGCTGAGGCAGAAGGATTGCTTGAGCCCAGGAGTTTGAGGTTGCTGTGAGCTAGGCTGATGCCACGGCACTCTAGCCTGGGCAACCACAGGGAGACTCTGTCTCCAAAAAAAAAAAAAAAAAAAGAAAGAAAAGAAAAAATGGTTTATAGATTTGCTTCATCAACTTATTACTATAAAATATAATATACATATAGAAATTACATAAAATATAAACATGCAGATATTAAATTATTATTAAGTGAACACTTATTCTCTCTCTTTTTTTTTTTTTTTACCTATGTGGGATATGTAGAAGTGGTCCAGAGCCTGTTGGTCCTATTTTTTTGGTCCGTTCTTCCCAAACTCTGGTAGGTTTATAAAGCCTCGAGGGGTCTCTACTAACATGGTTTTCAACCTGTAAGAGAAATAAAATAGTGCCAGTTAATTTATATGAACTAAGTTTGTACTAGTAAGTGAGAAATATCCTTAGCAAAAGAAAAGAGTTTCAAAAAACATAGTTGATAGTAGCTACACAGTAATAAAACTGTTAGTAACCTCTTCAGTAAACTTCTAATTGGGCTCATATAGCTCAAATAAAATTTGGAATTTATCAATCTATTCATAAACTATGATTTATTTTTTCTAGTTCTATTATTTTATTTCTATTTATCTATTTCTATTATGAGAGAAATGTAATATGGCTAAATATGACAGTGATATAGCCAGATAACAAATTTAGGATAAGTGACCACCAGTTAAGTTCTCTGCTTTATTCATGAGGGTCACCAACATCTTTAGTTCTGAGTATTACAGTGAGATTAAGCAATGCCTCTAAAAGAGAGCTTTGCTCTAAAAGCTGCCTCTAAAAGAGAGGTTCACATAGAAAGAACGAAGAGTGACAAATAGGAAGAGAAAGAAATAATTCAGGGTAAAGAAAAAAGGGCTTATAGTATAAAACAGTATAATTCAAACAACAGTCACTTAAATATGCTCAGTTATGCTTTCTAATATGTAAATAAATATGAAATTTAAAGATGTTACTAGAAATAAAGATATAAAGAAAACAGATTTGATATCGGTGTCCTTTCAAATCAAGGAATTAGGAAAATAAAAATAAAAATAAATTAATTTCAGTACAAAATACCTTTTCTTTTAATTTTGCCAGTCTTCTTTGTTTTTCTGCCTTTTCATCTTCCTTTGCCTGTCTATCTAGAATTTTCAATTCAAGTTTATGTAAATCCTAAAAAAGAAAGTAAAATTAATTAGAATTTGTTTTAAAGTTATGTTGTTTGCAAATAAAATTAAATTACCTTAATTATCAATACTCCTTCAATATTAACCCTTTCCAACCAAGGATAAGAACTTTATTTTCCCTGAATATAAACGTTAACATGTGCACATCCTTTCTGTATCAATTTCTTTCAGGTATTTCTTACTTTACTTTAAAGTTCAATCTAAAACTCCTTTTCTGTTCATGGGTGAGTTAAGACCATTTTCACCCATCAATATAGATATATCTGGTTTTAGATCTTTCTTACATTTTCTGTTTTATGGGTTTTCTTTTTTCTAAGTCCTTTATTATGTGGCTTGCTTATCATTTTGGGGAGTGAGGAGGCATGGGCTATTTTTGTTATTTAGGAAGATTTTTATACATGGACTGAAAGAAATGAACTAAAATTTCCATTATTAATGTGTTTTTGTCTATTATTTTTCTTTGTATCTCCCTTATTTTTTGCTTTACAAATGTTACTGCTATATATTTGATGTATATGACAATCATAACAGTTATATTCATAAAAATTTTGTATCATTTACACCCTTTTTCATTTTAAAGTCTCCTTCCCTTGTCTTATTTAATCCTTTTTGGACTGAATCCCAATTGTCTTTATTAGTATTTATCTTGTCTAAATTTGTTTAAAATCACCTATAATCCAAGCACCCAGCAACAACCTTGATTCCTTTAAGTATACATCAAGTATCCACAATGCACCTGATCCTAGGGTACAGGGATGAAAAAAATGCAAAATCTTTGTCCTCATGGAGTCTACATTACGGTGGAAAGATGAACAAATAAGCAAATCACCTATGGGGTAAAGCCAACCAGTTTGGCAGGAAAGACATTTGGAAGGGAAGACAAGACACTCAGCCTTGCCGGTGGCTTCCTTTCCATTTCCGGCCTCGTCATCTGCTGGTTTCCATCTCCCCCCTGATTCTTGCCCTGAGAATATTGAAGTGGTTATAGTTTCCCCCACAAACCACAATCATACTCCTCCAAGCTGCTATTCATGCTGTTCCCTCTGCTAGAAAGGATCTCCCCTTCCCTTCCCCTTTCTTCTCCTTCAAGACTCAAGTATTATCTTCTCTCTGACACTCACAGCTGTGGTGAGCATTCCTCCCTGTATACCTACCTCCTAAAGTACTCTGCCTGCACCTCATCACAGCATTTACCACGTTATACTGAAATCTCCTACTTCCATGTGTCTTTCCCACTAGACTATGACCTACTGGAAATTAGGGAGCATGGATTACTCATTTCGTTATACTAATATTAGGTGTAGGTCCAATATATACGAAACATTCAATTTTTGCTGAACTGAATCTGGAAGCAATACCTCCATGTTTAGCATTTAAAAATTAGGAAATAGATTTACTCACTCTTTCTTGAAACCTGGAAATTTCATCAGCAGCAGTTTTCCTTTTTTCTGCCTTTTCTGCCTTTTCTCTTATCTCCTTTTCAAACCTCAAAAATTCTTCCTGTTCTTTCTTCTGCTGGGTGTAACTTTCTAGTAATAATTTCAGTTTAAACTGGCGTTGGCGCTCTTTCTGCTGTTTTTTCTCTTTCTCTTCCTCTTCTTTTAGCTGGGAAGCATATTTCATTGACATTTCTATACTTTTCTGTCTCTTCCAAGCTTCAACTGCCAATTTCTGTTTCTTTCTTTGTTCCTCTTTTTGCTTTTGATTATTTTCTTGTTTATTATGAAAAGTCATGTGTATGCTGTCTGCCTTTTCCTTTAACTTGAAAATTTCCTTTTTTTGCTGCTTTTTAGTTTTCCAATTCTGAATTGACTAAATGATTTAAAAAAGACAGCAAGAGAAATTTTTTTTTTAATAACCAAAAATATTTTAAATATAATCTCAATTCTATCTTTCTGGAAGGAAACAACTGATGAAGGATGCTGGATGTTTAGGTTTTTAAGTTTATTTTTAACCAATGCAATTTTTTTCTATTTCTGTTTTTTAAAAAATTACTGTATCTTCTAAAACTCTGAATAATGGTTTATTTTTTTGGCCTTCGTCATCCTCTCTTAATCCCCAGGCTCACAAGGACTGCAACTCATGAAGCATCCTCCTCTTCACCTGCTTCTTTTGTCTTCAGGGGCAACATCCCTTTCCTCCAATCATTCACTTCTGCTTCCAAATTCTCTTTCTAGGCTTAGAATACTCTCTGAGTGATCTTTATTTGGTTAAATATCAGAAGAGGAATTGAAAGTGGGATGGCTAAGAAAAAGGGCTGTGAAACCTATTTGGGAACAAACCTTGGCTTTGCCGTTTACTAGGTGTAAGAGTACACGGCAAACTTCTGTGGAGGAGTCACCAAACTTCTCTGTCTTCATTTTGCTCATCTATAAAATGGCAGGCAGTACTTCTTGCACGGGGTTGTTATGAAGATTAAACAAGTTAATGCCTGGCACACAATACTCCATAAGTAAAAAAAATAAAATAAAATATAAAATAGCTCAATAGCATTATATATGGGTATGTAAAAAGCATTTAAAATTTTAGCAGCATTTTCTATGCCACATAGGACATATTAACCGAATTACCTTTCCCCCAAATCAGGAAACCATTTCCTTATTGATCTTTACGGTGTAGCATTCCTTCATTTAATACATCCTTATAGTATGTGCACATATTGCACACAAGGCAATGTGACAAGAACAACAGATGATTAAAACAATACCAAATGCCATCTAGTGCTGTGCTATTCAAAGTACCAGTCCACAAAAATATCAGGAATTTATGTCAAAATGTAAAATCAATGCACTGCTTCCTTCAATGAGAAAATTTTCTATGAAAAAAAGTCAACTGAGCTTAACTGTGCTTACTGTACAGTTTATTCTGATGCAATATCACCTTATCTCATTGTAGACAAGTAACAGTTTGCAAAGAGATAGCAAACCAATATCCAGTCCATGGACCAAGTCTGAGCAGCACTGATCTAATTGATATACAACATGGACAAGCCACAGCACATCACTAAAAAGGTATAAACAAAGTGGTAATGAAATCCTGAAGGGGACTACTTATGTTTGGGTGGACAAGAAGGAGGCAACATCTGATCTGGGCAGATTTTGATAAGGTGGAGTGGAGAGGGAAAGAAAGAATGCAGGTTCCAGAAAGTGAGAACAAGACAAGCAAGGGCACTCAGGCCAGAAAGTCCAGGGCACGTCTGAAAATGACAAGTATCTTCATTTACAAAAAACATGGGATATATTAAAGGAATTGGAGATAAAAATGGTAAATCTCCTATTCAACATCTTAAACTCAGATTTACAACTGAATTCCTGATATTAATATTTCCCAAACTTCCCTCTCCTCCAGCATGTCCTCCTTCAGTAAATTGCACCTCCACGTGCAAACCCCTTCTACCTCACCCCTTTATCCAATCAATCATCAAATATCAGGAAATAGAGTATTTGGGAATAGGAAGAGTAAGCTATTATAGAATCTGTGTTCACTTTTATTACAAGAAGCACTGTGTCTGTTCCTTTTCCCCAGAGAAGTAGTTATCAAACTTCAGCTTGTAACAGAATAACCTAGAGGACTTATCACAGCACAGATTGGTGCTCTCTCACTCCCAGAGATCTAATTAGGTCTGGCGTTGGGGCCTGCTAAGACCTTCTAACAAGGTCTCAGGTGATACTGAGTTTGCTGGTCTAGGGACCACTTTGAGAACCCCATGATTTCAGTATCCTGGTAAAAAAGTCCAAATAATTCTTAATAGCTTGTTATTTTGAGTCTTTAAAAATTACTTAAGTTTCAAAAATTTTTCTCAAAGCCACAAAAGTCAATCTTCCTACATTCAACTTATTTCAGAGAGGGGAAAAAAATGACAACAATAACAAACCCAGTTACTCCCTCTAAAACTTTAAACATGGAATCAATATTTCTTTAATGCTCCTTAGGTATGTCATCTACTGAATAAGCAAACCTTTCTTGTTAAACCAAGCAAGTTAAAGTTTGCCATAGTTGAAGTCTACAAAAAAATGACTCAGTATCTAAACCTATGGTTCTCAACTAGGGGCAATTTTTGCCCCCCAGGGGATATCTGGCAATGTCTGGAGACATTTTTGATAATCATAATTAAGAAGGTGTTATTAAGCATCTAGTGACTGGAGACCAGGGATGCTATTAACCATCCATTAATGCATAGAGCAGCCCCCCACAACAAAGAATTATCCAGTCCCAAGTGTTAATAGTGCCAAGGCTGGGAAATCCTGACCTAAACCAAAGCCAGAATAGTACTTTTGTGAAAGTAGACCTTTTTAGGCATTTACTACAATCAAGGGTTATTGTGTTTCTCTGGGGTAACCAAAATTTTGAGTCTTTAAAATAAGCAATGAGGCTGAAGTTCAAAAACCTCAAGGAAACTTTTAATAGTCAAAGCATTTTTTTTCTACTGCCTCTTGATTTTCTACTCAAAATAAGGTATCCTTTGCTGCTAAGATGACTTTTTTCAAAAGTCTGAGTGGATATGGATTACCTATATTTCCGAGAAGTGGACACAGAGGATTCTGCTGACAATTGTAAGTTTTTTGACCCATTGTGTAATTTGTTGGGATAGAAATGTTTGGCCTTGAGGAAGCCCAACTGCAGTTCCATAAGTTGGGTAAAATTACTTAACTTCTCAATGCCTCAGTTTCATCTTCTATAAAACAAAGGGTGGGGGGCACTACAAATAGGCCAGGTGTGGTGGCTCCCATGTGTAATCCTAGAACTTTGGAGGCAACACTTGACGCCAGGAGTTTGAGACCAGACTGAACAACATAATGAAACTTCATCTCTACAAAAAATAAAAAAAATTAGCCAAATGTGGTGAAGGCTATTCAGGAGGCTGAGGCAGGAAGATCGCTTGAGCCCAGGAATTTGAAGTTGCAGCAAGCTATAATGATACCATTGCACTCTAGCCCAAACAACAGAACGAGATCCTGTCTCTAAAAAGAAAAAAAAACCCACAAAAAACTATAAACATACTTCATGGGATTTGGGATTGTTGTAAAATTAATAATACATGTTAAGAGTTTAGTACAGTGCCTAGAACATAGAAATACACATGTAATAGCTATCATAATTATTATTACCTCTTTTTTTCTTTCTTCTAGAGCCAGAAATTTTTGATACCATTTCTCATGCTGTTGAACTTCATCCCGTGTTCTTCCAGGAAGGTGTTCTAGAACTTCTTCCATAAATGTTGGCTTCCCTTTATGTTTGTTTCTCACCTTGACAAAGTTCTGGTGATCATAATCATCCCAACCCCCTTGTCGCCCTCCTGTTTGCTGAAGGAATTTTTCAAAATCTAGTATTTCTTCTGGAAGGGTACTTGGTGCTACTTTGTCTACAGGAACTTTGCTTGAGATTGCTCTGAAAGCTTTCTCTGTTTCTGAATTACCCAAAGCCCAGGAGTCAATTTTTCTTGATATGGCACTCAGCTCATTGTTAGTTGTCTTCTCTTCTTTAATAAGCTCTTCATATCTAAAATTTAAAAAATAAAGTTTAAATAAGAAGATACCAACCAATCCATACTAATTCTTCATTTTCCCTCAAGTTTAGTTATACCTGATTCTTTACATCATCTTCTCCACTTAACATTAGCATTTATAAATCCTAAAAGAGTTTCCCTAGAGATAAAAAACAATCTTTTGAATTCTTATTTGGGATTTTATAGTATCTAAATATGAATGAAAATTCACTTTAAACATGAAAAGCCATCTAAGCCCTAAAACAACAGAAGTATTATATTGTTTTTGTGTAAGACTCATTAAATACATAACAATAAAATGCTTTATTGTAAAATGCTATATACAGTAACTTAGCAAAGAGTTACTAAAAAATAAACGTCAATAATTTTATTTAAAATGAGTTTAAAACATACATCAACCTCTGTTCTTCTTTAAAAGTGTTAATTGCATTTTCAATTTCTTCCATCATTTCTCTGAGTTTCTCAACAACTGTAAAAAAAAATAATCCATGGAAAAATTATTTTATGTCATATTTCAGTATAACTAAGAGTTAAATATTAAGGAAAAAAGTGGACCATTTCCCTAATTTTAAAACATTGCTTAGCCTTAACAAATAAATATACTCAAAAGTGAATTATCATGATTTTAATTTTTTTCTGAGTACAGATTTTTTCCTATGTACCCATATCATTAAGTATTATTATTAATATTATTTTTTACAAAAAAAGTTTCATACTAAACATACTGTTTTGTGACTTGCAGCTTTTAACAAAATCTGGTTTAAAAAATGTGGTTAACCTTCCATATCTATATACATATAGCACTAGACCTCATTCTTTTTATGTGTACGTATAGTATTTTATTGTATAAATCTATCCTAATCCATTTAATTAATTCTGCAATTGATGAACCTTTAAATATGCACAATGCTGCAGTAAATATCCCTGCATACATGTTTTAGCATGTTTAAATAAGTATTTTAGAGAATTATTTATAAAACTTGAAATGCTAAATAAAAAAGTATGCTCACTTTACAAAATGCTATACTGTCATATTGTTCTTAAAAGAGGCTCTACCAACTTACAGTTCCTGAGAGTGCCGTCTTTCCATATACTTTTTTTAAAAATTTTTTTTATACATTTTTTTTTAATTGGCCGATTAATTTGTTTCTTTTTTTTTTTGTAGAGACGGGGTCTCGCTCTTGCTCAGGCTGGTTTTGAACTCCTGACCTTGAGCGATCCTCCCGCCTCAGCCTCCTAGAGTGCTAGGATTACAGGCGTGAGCCATCGCGCCTGGCCTTCTTTCCATATACTTTTAACTAGCAATTTGATGTTTTTGTAATCATTAATAATCTTGAGCATTTTTATATGTTTTGTATTTCTTTTGCTACAACGTGTACCTTAAGATCTTTGCCCATTTTTCTATTAAGTTATTTACCTTTGTTGCTCTAATTTGTAGGTCCTCTAATATTAATATATTATGGATTTCACCCTTTAAAATTACATATACATTGCTAATACGCATACTCCTAAGTTGTCTTTCAACTTAGCTTATGGGTTTTCAGTTTTTTTTAAAAGTTGCCAAATATGTCCACTTTTTCCCTTATGGTTTGATATTTATCAATATAATATTGTTATAAAATATTAGTCCATATTCTCTTCTATTTTTATGGTTTTATTTATTAATTTTATGACAGTTATAATATTCATATTTACCATTTTTAGTACTATGTTTAGTGCTATATTATGTGCACAAGTGCTACATAATGTACACTATTTCACTTCGTCTCCTCAACAACTCTATGAAATAGGTTCTATGATTATCTCCATTTTAGATCTGAAGAAACAAAAGCTCAGAGAGACCAAGTAACTTGCCTAAAACTGCATAACTAACAAGTGACAGATAAAGTGTTTGACCCATCTGTCTGAATCCTAAGTCCACATGTCTTCAGCACTTTATTGCTTTGATCCTTCAGGAATGAATGCTGGTGTAATCAAGGAGGTAGGGATATAATTTAGGTCCCCCCCCCAAAATCAGCATTTTCTGCAAATCAGTTTAACCTTTCTCTATATATTAGAATTGCTTCTGAAAGGTAATTATTTCAAAAAGCAAATGATAGGAAAAACACCGGGCTAGGAATCAGGAAATCAGTCTTTTTTCTCCTTAATTAACTGTATCTGAACCTTTCTGTATACAGATTCCCCATTCCATAAATGATATTAGTATCTGTTCTGCCTGCCTTATAGTTTGTAAGGGTTTGATAGCACTTTAAAGGTTAAAAAAATAAAAAACAATACAAATGCTAGATATTACAGTTCTCCAATGTATCCTTATTAAGCCCTATCCAATACAGTAGGGTTTAGCTCTATTAATGCCAAGTAGAAAATATTATTACATAAGAAAGACTGTACAATTTAAATTTACTTACAGTCAGGTGTAGGCCTCACATCTTTTAACTGATGCTGAAGTTTCTTTACATTGTTATGTATTTTGGCCAATTGTTGCTGGATTTTTGCTCCTATAAGGAAAAAGTATGTACTTTTAAAATAATTCCGTGACAATTATGATTACAATTCAAAATTCTACACATAGGACTGATCACAAGCACTTAGCAAAAGATAACAAAGAACAATAAAGAACAAAAGACGGTAATTTATGGCAAAACAATACTTTAAGTACCCTTGCTCTAGATGAAGCATCTCTCAATTTCCTCCAATATTTAAAAGCACAGTGGCTTAAATCTGACTATAACCTGTGCCAAGGAAATGTCTTTTTTTTTTTCCTCTGTGGAGACTGAGTTATTGGACATTGTTTTAAATTCATGGATTAGCAGTTTAAGCCTAGTCTGTTTTTTTCTTTATTCATGTTTCTTTTCTTCTTAATTTGTTATAATTTATGGAAATAGAATTTGATCTTAACTCTATTGTGGGAATATCAAAACTATTTAATTCTGTAAGTACTGAAAAACTTGCCATTGACTTCATCTAACCACATCCTCTAAGACAGGGTCACGTGATACCCTCTGGTACCACCATCAGGTACCACTCAGTGGTTATCTAGGCCACAGGCTCCCAAGCTCAACCAAAAGACGAGCTTGGAGTGAAATGTTAGTGCCACAATAAAAGCCTGTAAAACAGATGAGAGTCTCAAAGGCATTTTTAGATGGTATTTATCAGCAGCAGAAAGACTGGATTCTTCTTTCATAACTGTTTTCTAAAGTAACATTCTTACTTTAATATTTTTTAACTTCTTAGGCTGATATAAATATTCATACATATATATTCATATAACATCATTATTTTATAATCTTTGAGTATTTTATGCACCCTTCGCTTTTCTGTTTTTGCAACTTTTCCACATATCAGTGTTAAGCACCAAAGGCTCTGTCCAAAAGTCCTTAAAAGTAATTATTTTTTTAAAAAACAAAAGTTTACCTAGGCCGGGCGCGGTGGCTCACGCCTGTAATCCTAGCACTCTGGGAGGCCGAGGCGGGCGGATTGCTCAAGGTCAGGAGTTCGAAACCAGCCTGAGCAAGAGCGAGACCCCGTCTCTACTAATAATACAAACAAATTAATTGGCCAAC
>CAUYRT010060996.1:0-40477 GCA_963574885.1 Lepilemur ruficaudatus
GAAATTAATTGACCAACTAAAAATATATAGAAAATATTAGCCAGGCATGGTGGTACATGCCTGTAGTCCCAGCTACTCGGGAGGCTGAGGCAGAAGGATCGCTTGAGCCCAGGAGTTTGAGGTTGCTGTGAGCTAGGCTGATGCCACGGCACTCACTCTAGCCTGGGCAAGAGAGTGAGACTCTGTCTCAGGAAAAAAAGAAAAAAAAAAGAAGTTACATTCTGGTGATTTTAATCTTGGTAATAAGCCATGTGGGCAACCTGAGACCAAGGTGGGTAATGATGAGCCGAAAGCTGTACTGGAAGCAAATCCATCTTGACCTAGGCATGAATTAGCAGCAAGGTTTGACGTTACTGGTTCAACAATACTGGACCATTTGAAACAGATCAGCAAGGTAGAGAAGCTGGAGAGATGGGTACCGCCTGGATTAAACGAGTGTCAGAAGAGAAATCGTCTAGAAGCTTGCCTTTCTTTGCTGTCTCGACATAAAGGCGAACCATTTCTATACCATGTTGTTACGTGTGATGAAAAATGGATTCTTTTTGACAATCTCAAGCGTTCAGCACAAGGGTTGGATAAAGATGAAACGCCGAAACACAGTCCAAAACCAAATATTCATCCAAAAAAGCTAACGCTGTCTGTTCGGTGGTCCAGCTCTGGTATTATCCACCACAGCTTCATGAAACCTGGTCAATCCATTACAGCGGATGTCTACTGCAACCAGCTGGACGAAATGATGAGGATGCTTGCGACTAAGCAGCCGAGACTGGTCAACAGAGACAGGCCAATCCTCTTGCCATACAACGCTCGGCCACATGTCACACAAACAACGCTGCTCAAACTACAGCAGCTAGACTTGGAAACTCTCTGTCATCCACTGTATTCACCAGACCTTGCTCCAACTGACTCCCACTTCTTCCAGGCTTTGGACCGCTTCTTACCAGTAAAAATACTCAATTCTCTATAAGCTGTGGGAAACGCCTTTTGTGATTTCATCGCCATTCACTCTCCAGGCTTCTTCGCTGCTGGCATAAACAAGCTATCGTTAAGATGGCAAAATTGTGTCCATAGTTTAGGTGCATACTTTGACTAATTGTACTGCTTCTTGTTTGAGATATAATAAACTAAGCTTTTGATTCGAAATTGGACACTTCCTATTTAATGATCTAATATTTGGTTACCTTGAGGTACAGTTCATGTAAGAAAGGCAGAATAATACTTGATTCTTCCCCCTTTATCTGCTAATTTACAAAATAATGCTGCGTTTCCCTAGCGTCCTTCAAGGCTGGGAACCAATGACTGTTTCTTTTTCTAGTATCATTGTAGACTAATGGATTTAAACTACAATGGATAGAAACATACTTGACATGTTTTTATGTTTATGTTTTTATTTTTTTTTGAGACAGAGTCTCACTCTCTTGCCCAAGCTAGAGTGAGTGCCGTGGCATCAGCCTAGCTCACAGCAACCTCAAACTCCTGGGCTCAAGCGATCCTCCTGCCTCAGCCTCCCGAGTAGTTGGGACTACAGGCATGCGCCACCGTGCCTGGCTAATTTATATACATATATATATATTCTTAGTTGTCCAGCTAATTTCTTTCAATTTTTTTAGTAGAGACGGGGTCTCGCTCTTGCTCAGGCTGGTCTCGAATTCCTGAGCTCAAACTGTCTGCCTGCCTTGGCCTTCCAGAGTGCTAGGACTACAGGAGTGAGCCACCGCTTGTGGCTGGTGTTTATTGATGGTCAGTTTTCCCATCTTTGCTTGAAAGGGACTGGGCTGGGGTCTGAACCACTGCTGCCTCTTGAGGTGGAAAGTGAAAGGTAGGAAAAGTTATGTTAACATATTGGCCCCAGATGGAACTAGTTCACATTAGCATGAGACAAAAGAGACAAAAGGCAAATGTAATGCTCGGGATAAAGGCTATTAAATGATAACCAAGAAAATAATTCGCTAGAAAAATAAATAATTCTGGATCTGTGAACTTCTAGCATACATAGCCTCAAAATGTAAAGGACAAATCGACGAACTTATAAGGAGAGATTGACAAACCCACAATCACAGGAGATGATCAATTTCTGTAAATTGGTAGATCAAGCAGAAACATATTAATGAGGCAGTTATAAGATACAATTTAAAAAGGTGATCTTAGAAAACCTGTATACCCAGTTTAGAGAACATGCATTATTTTTAAGCATACCTTGAACCTTACAAGAACTGATCATTCTTACGTGTCACCCTATGCCAAGAGAACCAATATCAAATCAATGTTATGGCATTCTCTGGCCATAATGCCTCCCTTCCCCATAAATACTCCAAACGGCTGCCTTTTCGGAATTTTAAAATATGCTTCGGATTATTCCATGGGTCAATGAAGAAATCAAAATAGAAATGAATAGAAATGACTATTTAAAATTGAATGACAAAATAATCTTGCATATCAAAACCTAGGAGATGCACTGACTTGGTCACTCAGGGAGGAATTCTCAGGGTCCTGCTTTGGCTGTTGTGCCTGTTCCCTTCCACCCGCTGTGTGATGCCCTGGCTGAGATTGCGTGGGTCAGTTAAATTGAGTTCTTGAAATGGTAATTTTTCTGTCGTTTACTCTTTCCTTATTAGCCGACATTCTTCTATTAAAAAAGAAGTGTCCCTTATCAACCAGGGTGGGCTACATAAATGCCCTCCAAAAAGAGAGAACATCTGTTGAATACTTTTCCTTTCAGAGTAAGAAGTTGGTGGCACAGTTACTCTAGCAGTGACAATTGGGATTTTAGAGGGCTGGGTTTTTTGTTTGTTTGTTTTTGGTTATCACTGTGATCTTTCGGATTGTTACTGATGTGTTACATTTCATTCATCATTATTACTTTTCAGCGCACAGACTTGCCCTCGTTAGGCCAGTGGGAGCCCTTCGGGCGGGCACGTCCTCGCTTCTGGGACGGGGCCGTGTCCCAGGCTGGTCTGGCGCTCCTTTGGGGAGACGGGTCCTCCTGAGCGCGGAAGGCTTTTCAGCGACCTGGGTCTGGGCTGCTTTGATCCTGGGGCTCCTTGTTTTGAAGGCTTTCCCTGAAAGAGCTTGGAACGTATGTTAAAAAATGAGTTCATACTGATATTTCTAATAAAGATGCAGAGTTTTTGGCTAGTTTTCCTTATTTCATTTGTATCTCCCTTACACAGAAAGATGTGGTTCCCATTTATTTAACTTTACAATTTATATGACATTTTCAAAATTACACTGCTAATGTTCACATTAATAATGAACATACCAGTGAAGTTCGGGTCTTTGCAGGGCTTTCTGTCTTAGGTTCTATCCCGCCGAGGGTGCAGAGTTGGCTTAGTGTGACAGAAGCCAACTCAAAATGATTTTCCCTGGGGGTTATATTGCCAGTTTGATGTTCAGTACGATTTCATTTGTTTTAATTTGTTTTCAATTTTATGTTTGCTTTCCTTCCTTTGTGATCTAATTTTTTGGAATATTTACGCGGCTCAGAACGTGAGGCTGGGGTCCCGTGTACGCCCAGGGCGCCCTGCGCTCCTACCAGTAACTTTCAGTTTCTGGTTTATCCTTCCGGTGTTTTTGTTTGTTCTTTTCAAAAATAAGCAGATATTTATATTTTATTTCCCTTGCGTTCCTTATTCACTGGGTAGCATCCCAAGTGCTCCGTGTTGTTTTTCAGTTAACTTCGCATCCTGAGTTCACTCCACGTGGAACTCAGCCGCGTCCCCTCCCGTCGCCCTGCAGCGCTCCGCCTGCGCCTGCTCTGCAGGATTCAGCAGCCTCCCGCCGAAGGGCGTCTGGGTCATGTCCAGTATTTCGCTGTAGCGAATAACGCAGCACTAAATAACCTTGCGTTTCTGGGTCTGGAAGTGGGATTACAGAGCCCAGCCTTCCGCGGTGCCGACAGCCACCGCCAGGCACCCCTCTGCCTGGGGCTCCTCCCTGTGCCCACACAGTCTGGAGGAGGCCTGTTCTCGTGCCCGGTCCCCAGCGTGGATAGTTAAACTTCGGGATTTTGCAGTCCGTAGTCATGAAATCGATCTTGGTGAAGTTTTAGTTTGCATTTCTCTTATAATGAGTGAACTTGAGCATCTTTTATATTGTTCTTTTTCTGCAAACTTGTATCTTTTTCCGTTTTTCTATCAGGTTTTTAGTCTGTTTTGTCCTCTGCTTTGGGAGCTCTTTATTTATTAGGGAGGTTAACCTTTGTGATATAAATTGCAAATGTGTTTTCGTGCTTTGCCATTTGCCTTTTTACTTTGCCTGTGGCGGGTTTCGCCATGTAAACGTTATTCTTATGTAATCTAATGTGTCAGTCTTTTATCGCTTCTAGATTCTTGGGTCATAGGTAGAATGGCTTCCTTCCCTCCCACTTGGAAGAGAGGCTTAGGCACCCATCCTTCCAGGACTTGTGGGTTTCGTTCTCTGTGTTTGCGTTTCTGGTCTGTTTGCGGTTTGTCCTGCCCTGTCATGGGATCCGGCTTTATCCCTTTCCAGATCTGTCCAGTTGACCCCAAGCCATTCGGTAAGAAGTCCATCTTCCCCCCAGTGACCTGAGTGCCACCCTTGTCACATAGCAACCACTTTTAAATACTTGGGTTTATGTCTGGACTTTCTATTGCGTTTCATTAGACCAGAAGTTGGCAGATTGTTTTCTGTTAAGGGCCAGATAGGAAAGAGTTTGGCCTTCTGGGCTGCATGTGGTCTCGGTTGCATTTTCTTCTTTCGTTTATAACCCTTTAGAAACATAAAAACGTCCTTAGCTCTTGGCTGGATCTGGCCTAGCACGAGACTGTGTCTGTCTGTCCCTGCGACCACGCGGTTCAATCAGAGATGTTATGGTTGCTTTAATTCCCAGTGAGGAAGCCCCTCCCCGTTGCTCTTCCTCGCAGGGTTTTTCTGGATATGCTTCCTTATTTAGTCTTCCGTGGAAACTTATCAGTGTCTCTGTTGGGATTCTGTTGCATTTATGGATCAACGTGGGGAGAATTCACACGTAAATGACAGATGTCGTCTGGAAGGACGGGAGGCCTTTCCACTTGTTCATTTCCACTTTTGTGTCTTTCTGCAGAGTTTTGAAGTTTACCTCATGTGAGTTTTGCTATTTTCTTGTTTTCTAATAGATTAACTTTTATGTTTATCCCTGCTGTTTTCTTCGTTCTCCTCTCTTTTTGGTGGACTTTATTGTTATTTTTCTAATTTTCTTGAGTTGCTTAATTCTTTTATCTTCTTTTGTTTTACGAGCATATGGTATCCAATGCCATGAATTTTCCTTTGTTTATCGTTGTTTGTTGTTACTGATGAGTAGTTTCTCATTTTTGTTGTTTCTAGAAAATCCTTTTTGATTTTCTTACCCTTTGACATAAAGTTATTTATGAGTAAGTTGTGAATTTGTCTTGTAAAAAATTTTGTTATTTCAAGTTTATTGCATTGTGATCAGAGACTATCATTTGTATTATTCTACTTCATGGAGTGTATTTTAGGTTTTTTATGGCCTAATACGTGATCAGTTTTTATCAGTGTTCCAAATACAATTGAGGAGATGTACTCTCTATTAGTGGGGTGTAGTGTTAAGATATGTATCTGCATGCTCTCTGCTTTAGGGATTAGCTGTCTGGTCTTCTGTATCCGTATTTGTTTCTCACCAGATCTACCTGTGAATGGAAAGTGGTTGTTTCTGTCGTTATTGTGTTTTCTTCTATTTCTCCTTGAATCTCTCGATTTCTGCCTTGTTATTTGGTGCATAGATATTCGTAGCTATTGTACATTCATTGTGAATAGGTGTTAGTATGATAAAGTATCCATCATCCAAGGGAATTGTGGATGCTTGCACAGAACAGGAGGTGTTTGTGAGTCACGAAGGAAAGGGGAGATTGAGAAGAGGGATGGAAGAAGGCCGTCCAGCCGGAGGGAAGACCCCCACCCAGATTTGGACCTGGGAGTGGGGCTGAGTTGAGGCAGCAGTAAGGATCCAGCCAGGCAGGGCATGGTGTTTGTGAAGGGGTGAGGGAAGTAAGCTTGGGGAGGAAGGTGCCACTGCCCCCGGGGTCGGTTCCTCGTTCAGGCCGTGGTTAGTGCCATCACAGACTTTGGAGCGGGATGGAGACAACACAGGGTTCTCTGGGCAGGTGCTTTGGCAGCACTGTACTGTGAGGAGCTTGGACTGCAGGGATGGCCGCCGAGGAGCCATTTGTGTCGGCTGGAAGGGGGTGGGAGATAGGGCCTGCAGTGGGAAGAGTGGAGGCCGGGTCTAAGAGGCCTGTGGCTACTCAGACTGGGATGGCCCCTGTGCCTGGCATCCCCCTGTATTAGGGTTTTCCAGAGGGACAGAGCCAATGGGATATTTATATACGCGAAAGGGAATTTGACAAGGAGAGTTGGCTTATGCAGGTACAAAGGCGAAGTCCCATGTAGGCTGTCTGCAAGTGGGGAATGCAGGGACTGGTAGTGTGGCTCAGGCAAGTCCAAAAACCACAAAACCAAGGAAGCCAACAGTGCAGCCCCCAGTCTGCAAAAGCTTGAGAGCCCCTGGAAGGCCGAGGGTGCAAGTCCAGAGGTGGGGGGGGCAGCAAGCTGAATGTCCCCTTTCTTCCGCCTGCTTTGTCCTAGCTGTGCCCCCAGCCGACTGGGTGGTGCCCCACCCTGAGGACAAGTCTTCCTCTGTCTGTCCACTGACTCACGTGCCAGGCTCCGGTGGAAGCCCCTCACAGACACGCTGAGAAGCAGCTTCGCCAGGGCGTCTGGGCATCCCTCGCTCTGGTCACGCTGACACCTAATGTTAACCACCCCCCAGCCCGACCCAGCTCGCGCACTCTTGGCTCTGGGTTCAGAGACCTTGAGCTGTTGTTCAAGGGTAGGGACGCTGGCTGTCCTGTGTGCCCACGTTACCCCGTGCAGGGCTCAGTGTGTGGTGGGGCCCAGTCCTTGTTGCTGAGTGGATTAATGGAGCATTGAAGGACCTGGAAGCAGGTGGGATGGTGGTGATGGAGCTGGCTGGGAGAGAAGGCTGCGTTTGGGCACACCTAGAGCTTTGGGTGCGTTTGTGGTGTAGGAGAGGCTGAGGCAGCGGTGCGGGGAGGCCCAGGGAGTCATTTGGGAAGTCAGCCTGCAGGGGTCTGGCCAGCGTCAGGGTGGGCCCGAGCTGCTGCCTCCCCGCAGCCCATGTTGGTGGCCGGGCAGTGCCCTAAGCCCAGCCTTTGGCACTTGGGGTCCTTGTTCCAGGGTCTCCTGCTCCTCCGAGAAGTACGTGGGGCTCCTGTCTGCATAGATGTGTCCTGAGCTCTGACTAGATGCTGGAGTCCTCAGAGCTGGCCTGTGGGGCCAGGGCAGGGGCTGGGGGTGCTTGGTCTGGTCACCGCTGAGAAGCCACACCTGGGGACTGTGTGTCACTGTGTGATACTTCTTGCCAGCTCCTCCTCAGTCTTTGTACTGATCGCTCACCTGCCTGTCCACCCTGTGAGATGCCCCTTTAAGCCCACGTCGCAGCCAGCGCCTGCTCCAGTTCCCTGGGGTCCCCCTCCCCCCACCCCCGTATCAGGCTGTGTCCCCTGTCCCCACCCACTGCACTCACTGCTTCCACTAACAGCACTGTGCCCTGGTGTTGAGGAGAGCAGTTGGGCTGTGAGCCTGGGCCATGCTGTGGGTGTGGCGGCTGGAGAGCACCTGCGGGCAGACCCGGACGTGAACCCGGCCCGGCTCCTTCCTCGCGGGGGCTTCGTAAATATTGTTACCGCTATTGGTAGAAAAGGAAAGAATGGTGTTTCCCAGCATGCCGTTCCCTACACTTCAGCTAGTGATGATTTCAGTGGCATTTTCGTCCATTTAGAATTAACGATCATGCCACTTCAAGAAGCTGAAGGCAGGCGTGGCCCAGTGCTCATCTCCCAGCCAGCCTGGCAGCCAGGAACAGACCCCTGGAGAGGAGCCCGGGGTCCCCACGGGGCTGGGTGAGGAGGGGTCCTGGGTCCTGCACAGCGTGTGCGAGGCCCGATCTCAGGCTGGGTTGCGCCCACGTGTGTGCGTGTCCCGGTTCCCACAGCGGATCAGACTGCATCGGTCCTGAGGTTCTGTGTGCCTGGAATGATAAACTCCCCGAGATCCTCACCGGGATCCATCCCCTCATCCATCACAGACGGTTTTACAAGGACTTGCCGAGAACCATAAATCTCATTTCGGGAGGAGTTTATTGTATATATTGGAAAGAAATGTAGTCTTCTGAACATGAGTCTGGGTTTTGTTAATTTGGATATTTTATGATGTTTTTGATTAATGTGTTTATTAACTGTGGCTATGATGGAAGCAGAAATTAGTAATCATGACCAGAGCAGAAATCTCTTCAAAGCGTAAAGATGACAAATGACTCCAATTACTTTTTGGGCTCACTGGGGCCTCTTGCACAGGGTCTCCCGGCTTCCAGCTGAAGTACATGGTGGACCCCGGGTTCCTGAAGCCCGGCGAGCAGCGCTGGTTCGTCCGCTACCTGGCCTCGCAGACGCTGCAGATGGACGTCTGGGACGGGGACTCGCTGCTTCTCCTCGGGTCTGCCGCCGTCCAGATGAAGGTAGGGGCTTTCCTGCAGGACCAGCATGGCCAGGGTGCCATGGCCCTCGTGAGACAAGTCACCATTCTGAGGTCCGTCCGCTCGGTAGTGGCCGTCACTGTCCAGCACTATGGTTTAGCTTTTTTGTTTACTAATTAAAAACAGTGCCTCATCCTCTGCTTTCTGAAAGGAAAAGATTTTTCACAGTCTGAATTCCGTAATGCTAGGTGTTTGCTCAGTGCATGCTTACGATCAAACTCAGGTGTCAAAACCTGGTAATGCTACCTTTTGTTCCTTTGAATGTGGTCATGTCAGTTCCCCGAGGGCCTGGCCCATCGGAGGTGGCCTTCCAGACGGAACGACGGGAGGCGTGGGTGGCTGTTACGTGACTTGTGCTTTTCCAGGCTGCTCGAGTACCGAAACCTAAATCCATCCATTCATTCACTCTTTTTCCCTGGGGTTTCTCCCCAAGCCTTCTGTCCTGGGGACCCCAGATGGTCAACGCAGAGTTACCATGGCAGCGCCTGGGCCAAGGACTGGAGCCGCTTGCACTCGCGGACGTGATGTCCTGAGAGTTTTCCTCCCCGCCTGCGGGTGGAGGTGGGAGAGGATAGAGCTCCTGCGTCTCTGAAACTCGTCCACTTGTTACTCCCACCTGGCTACTTTCCTCTGGACTCCAGCAGCAACGGCCCCTCCGCTTCCTATTAGCCCTGTCCCTTCCAGCGGCCGCGTGGTCCCTGAGCAGCACAGATCCCGTTCTGTCTCTCCTCTGCTCCTTCACCGGCCATGTGCTCCTGGGTGGCCCCTCGTCCCTCGAGTGCAGGGGATGGGGGTCCCCGACACTGGGCTCCTCCTCCCCTGGTACTTTGCCGGCTCCTCCCTCCCCCTGCCCCACTGACTGCTCCTGTGACTCAGTGTCCTCGTGCGTGAGGAGCGTGTGTCCCCTGAGGTGGGGGAAGTCAGGGCACAGTGTGCAAAGAGCGCTCAGGTGGGGTCTGCAGGTGGTGAGGACGCAGCAGGTGTGGCCTGCTGTTCTGATGCCTCTCCCTGGTCCTCTGTTCCCACTGGGTTATTGGGGCCGTTGCTTGTCTGTCCCCACCTTGGCCTTGATGTCCCTGAGGGCAGGGACTAGGTGTTGTCACTTACATGAAGAGCCTCTTAAACACTGGGTTTGTTGACACAGACTTGGATAAATTTAAATTAAAATTTACTTTTCTCAAAGTCTTTTAACTTTAAAACTTGGGTAGACAAGATGGAAAACTGAGATAGGGGAAGATAATCCCCTGCGACTCCAGATCCTGAGATGGTTGAGATGCTCTGTTCATCCTTTGATAGAGCTGTTTTCTGCAAGACGAGGGTGCCTTTCGCCTTGTTTTGCGTCTTCCCTGTTGTTGGACAGTCAAGTGATGTTTCCTTCTTCTAATCACTGTGGCGGACATCTTGAAGTTAAATTTTACACCCGACTTGTAGCTGATTTCCCAAGGATCGTGAGAATGTCGTACTGTCTCGGCAACGAGAACAGTTACTTCTGGTGACTGCTGTGGGCTTCATTCGACGTAACCCACAGCCCAGCCCTTTGGGACGATCCTGTTGTCATCCTTGTTTCCAGTGGAGAAAATGAGGCCCAGGGTCCCCCTGACGATGACCAGAGCAGAGTTTTTGGCTCATTTCTGACTCTGAAGCTTTTTTTCCCCAAATGGCACATTCCCAGCAGTGGCGTTCTGAGGGCTGCGGGTTCACGGCGTCAAGCAGCGGCGTGGCCCCGTCGGCCCAGCAAGGCTGGGGCTGTGCGGAGGCGAGAGGACGCCTGGGTTTCCGGACACTTGCCCTTATGGGCGTTAGCCTTTAAAAAACACCTTTCCCATTTTGATGAGAAAGGTGAGAAATGATACCTTGTTTTTATTTGCATTTCTCTCCTTCCTAGTGAGGCTGAATATTGTTTCTTATGTTTGTTGGCCGTTCTCTAAAGGAGTCTTCACAGTCTGGCACAGAGATCCTCACGGCCTGGCCTCAGCCCAGCACCCTAGCCGGGTCCCTCAGGTTCCCCGGGCCCTCCTGGGGGGAGGACCCGTAGGCCACCCTGTACCCTTCGTCCCCTGGGCGTCTCCGTGCCTGTGCCCATGGCCCGGCCTGCCTCCCCAGCCCTCTCTGCCCACAAGCTCCTCTCCTGAAGGGTTTCCCCCGGAGCACTCGCTGTCGCAGTGCGGGCTCGGCTCAGTCCGCGTGGCTGTGTTGCCCTCCTTCCCCATCTCGCCCCTGCGGAGGGACGGCTCCTCCTGGGCGGCTCCTCCCGGGCGGCTGCCAGGCCTGCTCTCGAGTCTCCGTGCCTGGCGGGTAAATTCACTGGGTAAATTGGGTTGTGCTTCACCTCAGAGTTGCAAGAAAGACCCCAACAATGAGGACTCCTGCTGTAAGAAGCTGCCTTTCTTGGAGGCTTGGGAGCTGCTTCCACCCGCAGGGCTGCCGGGGGACGGACGGCGGCTTCTGAGCATCCGTTTCTCCCCTCTAGCACCTCCTCCGCCAGGGGCGGCCGGCTGTGCAGGTCTCGCAGGAGCTGGAGGTGGTGATGACCGAATATGAGTGGGACACCATGGCGGTGAGCGGAGATGTGACGGGGTTTGGCAGCGTCAAGCCCATCGGCGTCCGCTCGGTGGTGAAGGGCCGGCTGTACCTGACCTTGGCCAACGTGGGTGAGAGTCCCCCCAGCTGCGCCTGGCTTTGCACCATTCTCCAGCGACCGCCCATCTCCCCCACTAGCTTGTGGGCTCCCTCAGCGCAGGGGCCACGTCGTGCGGGCCATGTGCTTCGCAGCAAAGCAGCAGGATCCTTATTAGCTTGGCTACTGAGCATCTGTCCTCAGCCCCCGAGTCTGTCCTGGCACCGGTTGTTTATGGTAGTCCTGATTTCTGATCCTGACTCGAGGTCACGAGTCATCTTAGGCTCGCCTGCATTCTGTTGTTTGGTACTCTCCGTGGGGCGTCTCTGTGACAATCCTCGTATAAAGTGACTGGCTCCAGGAGGGGTTTTCATTTGGAGCAGCAGCCCATGGAACTGTTTCATCATGGAGGACAGAAAATAGCAATGTTCCCGAACTTTCGTACAGCTCAGGAGAGAAGGGTGGAGAAACCTGTCTCCTTCTGGTCCAGCACCATGACCTTGTGTCAGAGGTGTCCCCAGGGCTGCTCATCAGAGAGGCCGAGCAAAGTCCCTATCTCTCCATCCCACGTGCCACCCCAGTGGTGGGCAGGCGTTGGAGCTGGGGGGTGCAGGAGGGTCACCCTGGGACAGCCCAGATGCTTCCACAGGGGGCTCTGATGGGCTGGTAGGCAGGGACATCATGGGACCCTGTAGGGCTTGTGACAAACCCACTGACGCTCCCTGGAGGGTACTCTGGAAGGTTTGGGATTTTTCTGGGCAGAATTGAAAACACAACAAAACTAAGCCGCTCGAGATTTCTGGGGCTGTGTCTGTCTGGAAGGGACCCAAAAACTCTGTCATTTTATTAGGGAATTTTCCATTCCTCAAAACCCAGCCTGATTCTAAGCCCCAGAGCCCTGTGGGCCACATCCACCGTGCTGACAGCACAGAGGCTGGCAGCCGCAGCGGCAAGGGGGGAGCAGCGCACAGCTCATTAAGTCTGCTTGGAGGTTTCTGCCCGCTTGTTTACAAATGTAAAATCCGAGGCAGCCTCGAAAACAGACAATATGGAAACAGCAGAACTCAATTAGGTTCTGAGAAATAAATGAGCCACCTGTGAGGAGCAGGCATTATTCAAAGGCTCACAGGACGAAGGGGGTTGCAGGAGGCATTCTGCTTCGGAGACCGCGTTGGTTGTTTTTATATTTAATTCGGCAGCCCACAAATGTGCAGTGACTCCAGGTTTCAAAATCTTATCTTCAGAAGAAAGATGGGCTGCATTATATGTTATCTTGAATTGTCGTTTTCATACTTTGCCTGCAAGAGGAAGATAAGCTCGTGGGAGAGCGAGTCCGCAATGGCAGTGGAGAGACTCCAGCGCCGGCGGGGCAGGGAGAGGTCGGGACAGAGGACAGATGCCGCCCGCACGCTCTGAGTTTCAGTGCAGGAGCCGGGCCTTTTCAGTTGGCATTTTCTAGAAAAAAAGTGTTACATCTTATTTCTTCATAAAACCGGTTATTCTGTGGAGCAGCAGGCAGCTGTCTGCCAGCGGCTTGGGCAATGGCTGTGGAAGCCTGCAGGGTGTCAGCACCTCGAGGCTGCGCCTTGGCCCGGGCCTGCACCCTGCTTCCGGCCACGTTCACAATGCAGGTGTCTCCGTCTGAGGCCACGTGACGCAGCCTGTGCCACAGACAGGGACACGGGTGGCTGCCAACTTGGCCCAGGGCTCCTGTGGCTCTTATGATGGGAGAGGACCGTCCTCTTGCCTGGTGCTCCTCCTCTGAGGCCAGCCCTTCCACTCCGTAGCAGCCTCCTTTGCGCTGTCGTTCAGTGAGCGTCTGTGACATAGGGACTGCAAGGACCACATTGTTCTCTTCTGTCGCAGTGGTCATGGTTGTGAAATAGGACGGGAGCTCAGCTGGGGGCTCAGTTGTCACTTGTGTTCTGCAGCCTTCCTGGAGGGGCCTTCCCGGGAGAGGCAGGCGTCAGGGCAGGCGGACCCACAGGTCAAGCGTCCGGGTTCTCAGGGGACGGACGTCAGCAAACCACACACTTCAGAGAGAGCCAGGTGGTGATGGGCTTTGGCAGATGACCGAGGCGTGAGTCAGACACTTGGTGGCTTTGCTCCAGCTGCAGGGCTGCCTCAGGAGCACTGCGTGTTTGGAGGGAATTTCTGCCCCTGCAGCAAATGTGCTGGTCCCAGCGTGATCCTCCGTCCCACCGGAGGGGAAGAAAACCTGCACCAGGTAACGAGCACAGATTGTGCCCTGCTGAAACATGCGTCTTTGCTACCCGTACCCTTCCTGAGTGAGAACGAAGTAAGATGCAAACTCAGCTCTTCAGTTTGTTTTCCTGTACGCTCTCGGAGCAAATGTAGTAAGAGGAAGTGGAGTGAAGCCCAGCAGTGTCCTTTGTCTGTAAGGTGACCCTCAGGATCCTGCTGGTCCCACCTGCTGCACCCGTTGTCATCATTAGGCCCCATGAGAGCCCAAGATCCAAGGACGATGGCTGCGTGCCCCCTCGAGCTGTGTGGACCCATCCTGACCTTGCAGGTTTCCTTGGTCTGTCTGTACTTACCGGCATGGTGCACATTAGCAGGCTTAAACCAGGCCAGTGCGTGCTCCAGTCCAACCTGGGTGGACCAAAGGCCTTCTTGTCTGTGATGCAGGGAACCTCTAGCTATCGGATGAAGGTGGTTGAGAAAGATTCTGGTCCTCCCCCAGCTATGGGATGGAGTCTTTGCTACCCACGGGGGTGGAGGTGCTTCGTGCCCACCTGCTGCGTAACTGGGAGGCCCCTCCTTGGAGTGGGTTTTCGTGACGTGACAGAGAGCTTGCCAAGACTGTCAGCCACGAACTGCCGCCCCTGCCGCAAGTTCCCGTGGGCAGAGATGCAGACAACAGGGAGCTGGTACCAAGGCTGAGCTCGTGGGAAGGAAATTGGGGCACCTGGGGGCCTGATGGGCTTCATCCCCACCATGCAGAAGGCGGTGGGGCCCGAGGCGTGAGTATCAGCTTCAGTGCCTGCAGTTGTGGCTCTGGCACCCCTGGATCAGGCAGTTGTCCCCTCCCTGCCCCATACTCTGTCATTGCCCTGTGCTGCTCATTTCTCTGCCATTTCCCCTCACAAATCTGGAAACTCCTTGAGGACACTGACCATTTCTTCCTTGTGATGTTTGCCCTGTATCTGGCGCAGCGGTGGAAAGGTTCATGGGTGACTGAGGAGGAAGTCCGAGTGCCCATCTCACCTCGGATTCTGACCTCGGACTGCAGAAGACAGAGCAGGCCGCAGGCCATGAGACGTGAACACCTGCCCACGCGGAGGGGCGCAGATGTTGAGTACTTTCCTTAGAGACAGGGATCTTGCTCCTGTGACGACGAGCTGCTGTGGGGTCACCAGTGGGTCCCCTGGAAGCACGAAGATGCATTTGGGAGAGACTCAGTGGCCTCAGCTGGAAGGGCTCCACTTTAATTGGACGCGGGAGATGGAATACCCCGTGAAGAGTGCGGAAGCAAAGGTGTGGAGGCAATGCCAGGCGGGCACGGTAGCGGAGTGCCTCTGGGGCCCTCCGCAGGAGGAGGCAGAGAAAAGACGAGAACAGTCCTCCTTCTAGGTGGAGGGAGTGGACGCTGCAGGTGCCACAGGGAGGGGGTCGCCTGCAGGCAGAAGCACAGGGCAGGGCAAGTAGGGAGACAGAAGCTGCGTCTTCGTGGGGTGTGGTGCGGTCCTGAGCAGATGCGCGGTCAGTGCTGCTGTCCCGCGCGTCACGATGCTGACGTCAAGGTCAAGGAGAAAGAACAGTGGGATGGGGTGGTGTCAGCCATTGGGGCAGCTATTGGCCAGAATGCCATTGGGGCAGCTATTGGCCAGAATGACATTCCTCTGGGAAGAGATGACCGGATACATATGTTACTGGCTTTCCTGGTTGCTACCAGGGGTCGGGCAGGTGGCCCTGCCATCTATCCCTTCCCAGGGACATCCACGAGTGCTCTCTGCCCGAACCTGGGCTCGAGGCAGACTTGCTGGCATGTGGAGCAGGTGGCTAGACCCCACGTTTGAGCACCCCGTGAGCTTGGAAGTTGCCTCCGGGGACAGCTCTGAGCAGTGGAATCCGGTCTGCTCGCGCAGCAGCCTGGGGAGGACAGCGAGCGCTTGCGCACCTTGGCCGCAGTTGCTCCCTGAGCTTCGGTTTTGAAAAGCCCGTGAAGAAGGCGGCAGCGGGAGCAGGTGACCAGGAGCGGCTCTGCCTGTAGGAGGTGGCAGAGGCCAGCCCAGCGTGGGCTGAGGTCCAAAGAACACGCTCGAGATGTTTAGAGGAACTTACCGATTATGAGAGAGTAGGTTCTGTGAGGGAAGGGACTGTCCTCATGGCTGTACGGAGCCGATTGGAGCTTTCCATCCATCTGCTAGGTAAACTCCCCTGGAATTTCGTGGGAGATTGAGCTCAGTCTGTCCGTAATTTCTAAATCTAGTCTTTTTCCACCTTCAGATTGGGGCCTTTGCCCTGCACAGTCTTTGGGGGGGATGATCTTCTGTTGCCTTGGGCATCGCCAGCTGCAGTTCAGTATCTGGCTCGCAGGGCCCTTCTGAAATCCAGGCTGCTGTTCCCTGGGGTCTACAGGGGGTACGCCCACTTACAGCAGCTTAGCAACCTGCCGAGCTCCCTTGGAAGGATGAGCACTTCCTTTCCAACCTGTTCAGAACTGTTCTAGGGAGAGACATGTCTGTTAGGTGGCGGGAGGTGAAAACTCCGCCTTTGTACCAGGGGAGCCTGGGTTGGATGGAGAATGTGGCTCACCTCTGTGGGCACCTGGGCGTGCGATGCACCCAGCACTGAGTTTGCCCTTGAAAACGGCAGCTCCTGGCAGGCAAGAAGGGAGGGAGCCCAGAGAAGCAGGTGGATCTGCCGAGGGCCAGAGGAGGGGCCCAGCCAAGCAGGAGAGGCCCCCTTCCTACCCTAGGCCTGAGTGAAGGTAGGAGCCAGGGGTCGCAGAGAGGTGGGAAGCCCAGGGGAAACGGTTCCCACTTCTAACAGCTCCCAGGAAGGTTGCCAGGATGCCCCAGGCCTGTGGGTCTGCAACGCTTTCTCGTGGGAATTGCGAAGTCAATAGCACGAGCATTTTGTGTGCAACTTGGGTAGTTCATTTTGGAACGTGACTTCGTTAGCTGTGCTCCACCTCACCCCAGGAGTTCAGGCAGAGGTTGTGGGTCCTGACCTGGCCTGAGAGCATGCCTGTGGGACAGCACCACGTCCCCTGGACACTCACATTTGCAGGCTCGTAGGGCACTGCTGCCGTGGTCACGTGTCTCCCTGTGGACATGCTAGTCCTGAGGCCATACCACTGCTCTCCAGAGGCGTCTGTTATGGAAGCAGCTCCAGTGAAGGTTCCAGTTTGGTGAGGCTCTTCCACCCTGAGTTGTATGTGGAGTCAGACGTTTGCATGCATGAGCGCACGCAGACCTTTCTGTGAACGGTGCAACCTTCAAAAGGCCGAGGTGAGCTGTGCAACAGGCCGCCCTGCGGTCCAGAGAGGCAGCGGTAGGAACCTGCGTGCGAGTGAACTGTGCGCGCCACGTGCTTTGATTCCGCTCGAGAAGCAGAGGCTGTTGCTGAGATGGCAAGAGGATTAAAAAACCTCAAGATGAAAGAGTTCAAAGAAAAATAAGCCCCCACCTTTCGTCTCTTAATTGCAAGACAAATTCACACCGGAGAGCAGCACTGTGGGACGGTAGCATGTCAGAGGGTGTGGACGGGATGGGAGAGCTGCAGCTCCTTATGGGGTGGATTAATCTGTTTCGTCAGACTCCGATTTGGTATTAGTATCTCATGCCAGGGGTGTTTTTCATTTAGGTCACTTGCCTGAACAGAAAGTGAGAAATTCTAGCTCATTGCCACCGTCCAGATCGCGAGTCATCTCCAACGACGGAGCCAGCCGCTTCCCTGGAGGCAGCCTCCTCACGAGTGGAGGCCCAAGACGTGAGTTGAGCTGTCGGGTGCACGTGGGGTGGGTTGTGAATGGTAGATGGTTTGGGGGGGCAGGGAGAAATGAGGTGGAAAGCTGCATGCGTGTGCACATGTGTGCGTGTGCACATGCATGCGTGTTTGTGGTGGTGTCGATGCCCCTGTGCAGCTAGGGCCAGGCTGTGGCTGCCCCTTGGGTCTGGGCAGGTGCACCCGTTTAGAGCAGCTCGGAGACCTGCGAGCTCCCTTGGAAGGACGGGCACTCCCTTTCCAACCTCAGTTCAGAACCATTTAGAGAGACTGTCAGGCAGTTGCAGATGGAAACTGCACCTTTGTCCAGGAGACGTGGTGCGCCTGGGGACCCACAGGCCCCATGGATCCCCCGTATTCACCATGCCCAGCGCCCTCCCGCCCAGGCTCTGCAGGCCAGCTGTCCCGTTTCACAGAAATGCTAGTCCCGCAAGTGGCGTTTGTGCCTGATCAGGGGAAGAGTACATGAAGAACTGGTCGGGATGAACATAGTCTGATTTTTAAAAATGAGTTTGAAATTTCCCATGTTGTTAATAGAAGAAACAAACCAGTTACGGGGCTTGGGAAAGAGAGAGCTGGGTTTGGTGAAAATATTTTTCACTGCAGGGAAACTCTGAAGTTTTTTCCATCACCTTAAAATTTAAGACTTCACAGACCTGAGTATAAAATGCCTGTCACTTGAATTACGAGTGGGCAGTGCTCTTTCAGTAGCGTGTCCCCCAGTCTCGCAGAGTGTCTTGTGTGGTTTCAGGGCTGCTATGTGCTTTCTTGTGTTGATGGCCCCTGCTTGTTGGCCTTGGGCGGTTCTCCAGGAGGGATCAGTGCTGGGGCTTGTTAGAGCTGGGAGGGCCTTTGGGTTCCCTCTTGGGAGGCCTCCGGGATCCCCCAAGTCCCCTGAAACGCCAGGTACAACTTCGTACATTCTCCTGGGGAGGGGGCCCTGAGATGCTCGAGGGGGTCTGTGATCTGTGATCCACGAAACAAGCAAGGGGGCGTCTATTCTGGGCCAGATTCCTCATTTTAATGTTGAAGAAACCGAGGCAAAGAGAGGTCAGGGGACTTGGCCAGATGTGGTTAAGGGTGGTGAACTTGCCTTCAAATCGGATTCCCTGCTTTGGGGTCCGTGCTGCTTCCTCCCCAGCTGGTCCCTGTGACCGTCTGGAGGGCAGGGACAGAGCCAGCTCCACTGAGTGGGCAGTCCCTGCACTCTAGGAACGGAGGCTGAGGTCGTTTGAAACCTTGGCCTCTGGGTTGTCTTCAGGGAGCTGGAACCAGGAAGGATTTGTTGAGAGGATTGAGAACCCCTGGGGTTCAGTTCCTGTTGTGATCAGAACCAGGACAGGAGGTGTATACTAGAAAGCCCAGGTCTTGCCCAGCAGGTGACGTCTGGGGTTAGGAAGCTGCACAGAATTTTAAAAAGGTCCTCAGTGCTTCCTTCCTCCCCAAGCGTGGTCCCGCACGGTCACTCTGCAAGCAAGAGAGACGTTTGTTGGGGTGGTGCTGCAGTGTGAAAACCCCCAGCCTGCCCACGTGGGGCTGTGGCCACGGGCAGCTCAGGCCTGATCCAGGCTGGGCCTCCGCTCACGCCTGTGCCCCAGAGACACGGAAAGTGTTCTTCGGGGCAGCCATCGAAGGCCAGCTCGTGGCATCTGAAAAGCAGTTGAATGGCTTTGGGGTAGGATGGTGGCGAGGAACCTGGAAACAGCACTTGCTTACTTGTGACAAAGGCAGAAGTTGGAGAGGAGACAGACGGCCGTGCCACGGCGTGGAGCGCTTTGCCACGGCTGCCGACGCCTGCGTGTGGAGGGCTGGGGAGAGGTCAGGCTGGTGTGTTTCCTGTGGGAAATTTCTGGCGGTGCCTGAGAGCCAGGAAGGACCCAGGCCCTAAGTCGGGGTGCCCGTCACTTGCCCTGCCTGTGCTGGGTTGAACGACTGACGTGGCCTCGTCGGAGCACAGTTCCACTCTGTGTCACAAAGGAAACGTCCACCCAGTGTGGCTATCTTTTGCCTGCTGGTGCTGGGCTCTTGGCTTCTGTTTGCCAGACGGCTTTCATTGCGTGTCAAGGGCGTGAGCAGAGCCACCCTGGGAGGAGATGTGCTGCCCCGAGGCCAGGCAATCCAGGGGCGGCCGGCACAGAGCTGAGAGCAGGAGCTTTGGGCCAGGCCTGCTCCAAGCTCCGCCTGCCCCTGGCAAGCTGGAGGCCTCTGGCCATGGTCGTAACCCCTCAGAACCCCCAATTCCTGATCTGAACTCCAGGCTCATGATGCCCCCACACAGGGCGTGTTTGAGTGTCTAACGTGACAGTGCGTCTGAGGGCTCAGAACAGTGCTCCCGGAGGGGCTGCCTGTGAGCTACGGCCGGCAGTCCTGGGCGAGGGTGTCAGCGGGCTTTTTAGTGGAGAGAGAGAGTTTCTAGAACATTGACTTCCCCCCCAGAAAGTCACCTGATGGTAGCTTTGTATCTAAGTGCCACAGTCAGAACTTTTACCTTAGAGGCTGGTGTAGGGGGCTGCCGTGGTGACCACGCTGTGAGATCACCATCTGGGCCTGCATCTCAGAGCCGCGCAGGCGGGCCCTGCCGAAAGAGCCAGACACGCTCTGAGCTCCCGCCCTGGATGAGGCGGTTTGGGAGCCCGTCCCCCGTCTGCCTGTGGAAGGAAGGGAGATGCTGCGTGTCCACCCTGACTCCTTCTCTGACCCTTCCAGTGCGGAAAAACGTGGTCCAAGCGCAGAAGCTGGCGGACGTGGACAGCGAGCTGGCCGCCGTGCTGCTGACCCACACCCGGGGAACCCAGGGGTCCCAGGGCGCCGTCCGCGAGGTGGACGCCGTCCGCAGGCGCAAGCTGGAGCGGATGCGGTCCGTGCGCCTGCAGGAGGCCGGAGGGGAGCGGGGCCGGCGCGGGACGAGCCTGTTGGTGAGGGTTTGTCCTGCCTCCCCTTCTCCAGCACGCGCTTATCTCCCTCCCGCGAGTTGCAGAATGTAGGAGAATTGGACTGTTTCAGCCACCGGGGGAAATTTTCAAGTCAGAGTTATCGGGAGAGCTTTTAATAAAAGCCGATTCTTGGGCTTCCCCCCGGGAGAGTCTGGTTCTAATTGGCTGGGGAGGGCGCCTTCGGCTTTTAAGAAAGCTCTGCCGGTGATGCTGAGGTCCCCTGGGTTTGGGGACGAGAGCTCTGAATGACATCAGTATCTTGGTTGCCAGTGTAATTATTCTGACTAGAAAAGTTTCCCTTTTTGGCTCAAAAGCTAAATAGACCCTTTAGTATTTTGCAACTAAGAAATGGGAGGAGAGACCTGTTGTACCTCATGGGTTCGTAGAAGACACAACCGCAGGTTCATCTCCCCGGGGTTGGGGTGGGAGTTGTGCGTGACAAAAAGCCCAATGCTCACTGGCCCGCAGGGTCTCCGGGGCTCAGCCACTCCACGTGTGCGCAGGTGTCCTGACACGTTGAGCCCGGGACCAACTCGGTCACCACTCGGTTTTCTTTGTGCAGCAAGCCCGTCTGTTGACACGGTAGCTGGACTGTCCCAGGGTAGTGGCAGCTTGGGGCTGCATCTGGCCCCCAAGGCCTGGGTCTGCCTACCTCCCCCTGCTCTGTGTGTCCTGGCTTCACTCTCAGGCCCTGCAGTGACACATCCCAACAGCTGCAGGGTTGCTCCTCGTGGGAGCGAAACGGTGGCACTAGTCCCAAGTTTCATGTTTTCATCTGATGCCAGAGCCACAGAGAGCTTTACTTTCCAGAATTCCAGCATAGGGCTCCCTGGCCTCACTGCTCTGCTGGGGCAGAGGTCTGCCCCTGAACCAGTGTCTGGGTCCCCTGGTGGGTGTGCTGGGACATAGGGGCCCAGTGAACCTCATCACCCTTCCCAGCATGTAAGTTTGTGGCTGATGGGGACTAAAGTGTCACCTCTGTTTTACTGATGACTCTTTATTGATAAAGCCAATAATGGAGCATTGGCTGATATCCTAGGCAAGTGCACCTGTTAATACTGAGCCCGGGACCTGCAGACACACTCTGGCCGGGTAACGCTGGGCTGCCGCGGGCCTTCTTCCCAGGCAGGTCTCTGCTGCTGAACCTGCAGCCTGGGCAGGAGCAGTGTGAGCACTCGGTGCTGTCTTGGGCAGGTGGATCCCAAGAGAAAGAGGAGAGGGAGGGCAGGGCTGTGCCTGCCTGGCTCACGCTCTGGCATCAAGAGTCACCCTGTCTCCTGTGGGGTCTCGGCTAACGGCGTCCTCTGCGGGATGGAAGGAGGCAGGAGTGGACAGGAGGGTGCCCTCCTCACAGCCCCCAGGTTCATGCCATCCCTATTGCTTTGACCATCAAATCCACGGTGACCCAGGGCGCGGCCATCACTGCCCCGCCCAGGACAGCCAGTCTAATAGGCCAGCGTCGCTCCTGTCTCCAAGTGGTCACACCCCTAAAACCAGCCCTGTGTCATCCTGGGGACCACTTCCGTGGTGGGCAGAGTAGAATCTGCCCCTCAGCTAGGACGCGGTAAGAGCAGTGCACCATTTGAATCCCAAGGTTGAAAAGCTGCTCTCTCTATTTCGCGTCCCAACCCCTGCCCGGCCCCGTTGTCCAGCACAGCCTGTCAGAGGGAGGCCTCCCGTGTCAGCACGGCCACCCCCGTTTCCAAATCCCAGGGGGAGGCTAGAGGCTCAGCATCAACGCCCCTGCAGAAGAAAGGCCGAGGTTTTGGATAGTAGAAAGGTAATATCCGAAGTCATTTAAGTCAGACATCAGATTTCCTCCTCACCTTGTGGTGAAAGTCTGCAAGCATTCGAGTCAGCCCGTGCCCCCTGACATCACAGCCTCCTGGAGTGAGACTGAAGGTTCTTGGTGCCTGGCGGGTTTTTGGAGCAGCTACACAGCCCGGCTGATGCCGAGGTGTGGGGGTGGCCCTGTCCAGGACTCAGATATTGCGTGGCAGCTGCCGTGGGCTCCCTTTTAATGTGAGACACACGAGAAAAGCAAGCCAGTGTCCGCGTTGCAGAGCACGTCTTGCTGGCCGAGACCATGGGGTCCCTGGGGCACCAGCGAGGGGGTGGCCGAGCCTCGCTATGGCAGCGTGCGGTTGTCCACACTCTGTGCTGGGGTGTCTGCACCCTGACCCAGTGTGAGGTCATTTGGGGCACTGAGACTCAGCGTGACAGGGACATGTCCCCTCCTGTGGGCTCTGGTGCCACGCTGGGGACCTGGCCAGTTAAGCAGTCTTAGTTTTGAGGCTGTTTTCTCCTCTTTTGTTTGAAACCACTGCTGCCTGTTTCCCACCATGCCTGGCGCCAGCCCCGCCGCTGTGAAGAGCCTCTCGGAGCGCACAGGGCAGGCTTCCCCTCCTTGGGCCGCCGCCTGCAGGCCAGGGCAGAGGGAAGCGGGCTGCTACATGGACTCCGCAGGGAAGGGACAGCCAGTGAGTCTGTCCAGTACCAACTGAGGCCCATCCTGACCACACGGTCAAGGAAGGGGGCCGTTCTGGTCATTTTCCAGAAGAAATTGGTATTTGGGGTGGGGGTGTGCAGTCGGGGGCCAGCAAACCAGGCCCCTCGAGGAGGTAGCGTGCCCAGGACTTGTCCACCCCCCTGCCCCCGTCTTGCAGGCTCAACAGAGCGTCCGTGCACAGCACTTGCGGGACCTGCAGGTCATCGCCGCCTACCGCGAGCGCGCCAAGGCCGAGAGCATCGCCAGCGCGCTGAGCCTGGCCATCACCACGCAGCACACGCTCTACGCCACACTGGGCACCGCCGAGTTCTTCGAGTTCACACTTAAGAACCCCCACAACACTCAGCACACGGTGACTGTGGAGATTGACAGCCCCGAGCTCAGGTGGGTCTCGGCAGCCCCTCCTGTCGCCGCCCTAGCCCGGGTCTGAGTCGGGCACCACCGGGCGCCACCTCTGAGCTGGCTGGGATTCCGCCTGCCTGAGAGCGAGCCCTGCCTCCGCCTGCTCCGCCGAGGGCCACTGGCTGGGTGGGCTGCATCCTGCCTCGGGGCCCTGCCTGGAAGAATTCCTCCCTCCCCAGCGTCATTGTGGACACTCAGGAATGGAAGTACTTCAAGGATGCCGCCGGCCTGCACACTCCAGTGGAGGAGGACATGTTCCACCTGCGCGCCGGCGCGGCCCCACAGCTCTTCCTGCGCCCCCGGGAGACCACCCACATCCCCTTCAAGTTCCAGAGCTTCTCTGCGGGGCCGTCAGCCTCGGTGCAGGTGTGGTTGTCGGACACAGGAGGGAAATGCCATTCAGCTAAATGACAGTGGGGAACCAAGGACGCCCTCAGGTTTCTGCCCGTGTTCCTCCCGTGCCCGTGCCGCTGCCTGTCACTCAGCGGAGCCGCGACACCCGCGCTGTGCTTGGCAGCTGAGCCTTCTCCTCCCGCCTGGTGGCTCTTCCTGCCTGGCGACTGTCCCAAAGTCTGGACTGTCTCCTCCTAATTCTCTTTAGTAAATTGGTCAAAGGCTTTCTGATACCGTAGCGGAGCTAATGGCTTGAAATCTCCTAGCGTTTTATGCTCTGCAGTTGATGTCGCTTGCCCCCCCCCGACTGTGGCATTGCTCCCCACGTGAGGTGCAGCCTTGGGGGTGGTGTGCGTGGCAGGCGTGAGCCGCACCGTGTGGGAGACCAGGAGGGGCGCGGGTGTTTCGGCTCCCGACTGGCCTTTCGAGGCAGCTCTGTGGGGTGTGGTCATCACCTGAGGTGGGCTTGAGGGATTCTCGGAGGTGCACACTTTTCATGCTGGCTCTTGGGACAGGCCGTTAGGACAGTGGGGGGGACCTCAGGCAGATCCAGGTTATGATCTGGGATCTGCCACTTCCTGCCTGATGACAGCCCCAGCTTCCTCTTCGGTGTAACGAGGCTGGCTGATGACAGTCGCTGCCCAGAGGTTGGCATGAGAGTGAATGAGGTCATCCCCAGCTCTTAGCCTGGGGTGGCAGCAGGTGCTGATCACCCAAGAACGCCACCTGCTGACCTGCTCTTGCTAATTGGTTTCTCACAGGCCTCTGCTGAGCTGAGGTCCGAGAAGGGCACAGATGCCGGGTCCCCTTGGACGTCCAGCACAATGCTCACCAAACGTGCCAAGGTAAAGGGGCAGAAGGAGACAGACTGGTCCCGGGCCTTCTGGAGATTTCCCATGGTCTTGCAGTGTGAGCCAAGTGTCTCCCTAGTAGACTGAGCCAAGTGTGTCATCAGTTTGCTGTCACATGGGTCCTTTTGGGCCTGACCCTTGTGCCCTTCTCTGCCTTCCTAGAGGGGAGGGTGAAGCCAGGTTTAGGGCAGGGGTGGGATGGAGGCAGGCCTCAGAGGTGGACACGTCCTTGTTCTTCTCTGAGCCCTTCCTTGTCTGGCGCAGACGCTCCAGGCTCAGCTTACATTCCTCTGCTCCATTTCTGGAACATCAACCATTTAGCTAAGTTTTCTTTGAGGGGAGAATGATATTTAGAAACCAAGATCCGGGGGCTAAATGTGCTCATTATTGCTGGGGTGTCACTGCTGCTAGTGCCTCTCAGCAGCGAGACCTAAGAGGCGTGTGCCTGTACACACGCATATATGACGTGTAGGTATCTGGTGGGCATGTATGTGTGTGTAGGGGGCACAGACTTCTGTTTCTGGCTCTGCTGAAGACCACGAATTCACACCAATTCTGCCAGTACCAGTCTGACATCACAGGTTTATTCCCACTGTCTGTCTTTTTTCTGTGTTTCTAATTCCCATTTTTGCTAGTGAGAAACCTGGCTCCTGTTTTCTTTAATATATTCACTTATTTGCCCAATTCCTCTGAACGTAACCATTGGCTGACCACGCTGGTCAAGCCCCTGAGGCTGCTGGCCACGCCGGCCAGCCGTGTGCTTGTGTGTTTCACAGTATCAGTGCCAGCCACGAGCAAGGCCACTGCAGTTACGATTTCTGGGTGGCGCTTTTGTCCTAGGTCCTTTTTGTCCTGTGTTTTAAATTTACTTAACGAATTCTTCTCTGGGCAGTTATATCACCAACTTGATACACAGTTAGACTTGTTACAGTTTATTTTCAATGCATAGAGATTCCTTTTTTAAAATTTAGTTTTAAAATTAACTAAGAACGCTTAAGCAAGTCCAAAGTCAAACGTAAAACAAGATATGTTTGGAAAGAGCTTGCTTCCATTCTTACCCCTCCCCTACTCTCTCCCTCTGTGTGTGCTTGTGCACGTGTGCAAGCATGTGTCCACGCATGTGCATGTGTGGGTGTGCATGTGTCTCTGGGCACACTTGTGTGCGTGTGTGTATAATGAAATAGAGATGCCCGTTACATCACCTGTCCAAATTAGTACCTTTTTTGGACAAATAAGTTTTTAGTGAATAACTTTTTTTAAAAACAGAAGGCAAGTTTCTATGGCCCTTTCAGTTGAGGCACAGCCTCTGTCTACCATCTGGGATCAAAGAGCTTGTGCTAATGTGCTCCACCATGAACACGGCGGTCCCCAGTACCACCCGGGAGGACCTGGTGGAGTTAATGTCGAGATCCTTCTAGAATGACTTCTGCACACACACATCCAGGGTGGAGGAAGGTGGGATGATGGGTGAAGTAGTTTTCGGTGTTGGGACTACAGAGCTTTCCCCCTAGCACCGAGGGCTGCCTCACTGAGAGGAATGGCAGCAGCGCGTCCACATGCGAACTCTGGCTGGGTGCTGGCCTGAGCCTTGCACCTGCCACTGCAGACTTTGTCCCTGCCTCTCTGATGACACCTGAACTTCCCATCTCATTTGAGGGGGTGAGTGGGTCTTGGTGACAGGGGAGATCCCTGTGCTGCCTGAGGAGGGACGTGGAGCTGCCCACACACCGCCTGCCGGTCGTGACGCCGCGTGGTCTGCTTCCCTGCAGGTCTTGTTCCGAGCGGGCGGTGGCAAGCCCATCGCTGTGCTCTGCCTCACCGTGGAACCCCAGCCCCACGTGGTGGACCAGGTCTTCCGCTTCTATCACCCAGAGCTCACCTTCCTGAAGAAGGCCATCCGCCTGCCTCCCTGGCACACACTTCCAGGCAGGTCCCCTGCTGACCCTGTGGCTGGCATTTTGCAGGTTCAACTGTTTGCAAACAATGTCTCCCCAAGGGTGGCGGACGGCATCATCACTGCATCCCCTGGTGCCGTCTGCTACACCAACAACATGTGGTGCATTGTAAGTCCTGCCACCTGCCTTTATGGTTTGAGATGGCAGCCTTCCTGCCTCCTCTGCAGTGACAGGTGCACATGTGGTGGCTGATTCCACTGTTCTAAAAATCTCAGCTCCCGTGGTCCAGGTCTGTCCCTATTAGGCGGTAGATGGGGGATCGTGCCTGGGGGACACTTGCCTCCTCAGCAGCAGCTCCCCTGTTTCTAGTGGTGCCTTCAGAGCACAGCGAGGCCTTCTCTGCCCCAAAGTGCCTCTCGGTGCTTCCCTTTTGATGGCCCCCTGGAAAGGTAGCTAAGAGACGTGCCATGTTGGGGCGGGAGGGCCAGTGTCCTTGCTGGAGTGCACAGCGCCATGGCGCTGTCCTGGGTAGAGGTGGCGGTGTCCATTTGCCCAGCAGGTGTTTGCTGAGCACCTGTGGCAGGGCCCGGCCTGTCCCAGATGATGTGACACGCAGGGCTGACATTTTCCCTATTCTAGCTGCTCGCGTAGGAATGCCCGGCGAGGAGCCCCCGGTCCAGGTTCGATGTAGTGACCCGAACGTCATCTGTGAGACCCAGAACGTGGTAGGTTGTGTTGTGGGCCCGGCTCCGGCAGGTCCTTCCCGCGAGTCCCCTACCCGCGTCATCTCCTACCCTTCGCCGGTCTCCTGGGGGCCTCTTCGTTTTAGGTTTTTGACTAAGTGGTTTCTTTCCAAGGTGCGAAAGGCCCTGTGACATCCCTGTGAGAACTTTGTGAATGTGTTTCTATTTTTTCCACTGGCAGATCAGGTCCTTGATCATCTGAATTTAAATTTAAAAAAGGCATGAAGCAAAGTGAATAAAGCGAATGGTAATTAGGACACTTACTAATTACCATTGTGTAAAGGATAAGGGCGATGACTGTGTTACGACTAGTTAGGAAACGGGATAACATCTCCTGCAGAATGTAATTATTGAGATCCATACAAAATCAAGAAGCTAATGATTTTCTCCTTTGCAATGAACAGAATAGTGAATTCCGACTAGTATAGAAAATTAATAAATCCGCTGGGTTAGAGGCCGGCTCCCTCCTGCTGTGGCCAGGCCAGGCTGGGCAGACAGAGCTGAGAAGGGGTGGCATGCGCCCTCATGTGCCTGCGTCTGGTTGGCAGGGCCCCAGGGAACCTCGGGATGTGTTTCTGAAGGTGGCTAGTGGTCCAAGCCCGGAGATCAAAGACTTCTTTGTCTTCATCTACTCGTAAGTGTGCGGGCCCCAGGGTCTGGGGACAGGGCGGAGATGGGGGCATGGTGGGGAGGCAGGTCTGGGAGCTGCTGGTGGGTTGCAAGTGGGCCTGGCCCCTTCCTAAGCTCTTGAGCTCCTCAGGCCTCTGCTTTGGGAGGCAGGATTCTGCTGGTTCTGTGGCCAGCCGGGCCCTGGGCAGCGTCCTCTGTGCTCCAGAGTGGCTCACGCAGTCTGAGAGACATGGGACGTGTTGTGTGCCCACCAAGAGGAGAAACAACAGTGCCAGGAGTGGCCCAGCAGCCTCTGGTCCTTGTTTCCTTGCTGAATCTTCAAGCTGAACTGAGGGAATCAGTCTGTGGTCCCTCCTGGGGAGGTGGACATGGCCGGCCACTGTCCTTTATGCCCGAGCACTGTGGTGCCATCGCCTCTACCTCTCACCTGTTAGCATGAGCTGGTCCCTTTACTGTTTCCTCTGACGTCGGATCTCTGGGCCCTCTGAGAATCCTTCAGAACCGCTGTGAACCGGAGGATCCCCCGCAGTGCTTCTGAGAACGGGCGGGGCAGGGCCTCACCATCTGTTTGGGGACCGAGGCTTGTCCGGGACACATATTTGACCAAAGCTCACATTGACATTCATCCAACACACAGTTCCTGAGCACCCTCGGTCCAGGCAGTGTCCTGGCTGCAGAGACAAGTGATGTCTAAGCCACAGCCACAGCCCCAGAGCGTCTGGTTTAGGTGGGAGGGTGAGAGGCCAGGGGCGAGAGCAGCCCCCCAGCGCTGTCTCCTCGGCCCCCGTCCTCCGAGGCTGTCCCCGTGCGGCCTCCGCAGCCTCCTGGCAGCGCCCGTCTGCCAGGTCGGTGCTGCTGTCCTCAAGGACAAGTGCCCATGGCTGCTGTCCTGCTGCAGGGACCGCTGGCTGACGGCACCCGTGCAGACGTGGCAGGTCTATCTGCACTCCCTGCAGCGCGTGGACATCTCCTGTGTCACAGGCCAGCTGACTCGCCTGTCCCTTGTCCTTCGGGGGACACAGACAGTGAGGAAAGTGAGAGCTTTCACCTCACACCCCCAGGAGCTGAAGGTACGGCTTTTCTAGGGGGCTCTTCTGGGCCTTCCCCCCCACCCCTCCGGAGACGGGACAGCAGCCATTTGGCCGCAGCGCAGCGGTCGGTCCTCGTGCTGTCACAGCACCTTCAGTGACCAGTGACACTCTTTTACCAAGGCTTCATTAAAATCGCCTTCTCTTAGACGTGTCATTGGGGGTGAGTGACATATAAATAAGCCCCAAAGGCCAATTTTTAGAAGTACTGAGAGGTCAGTAGTAACGGTGACTCTGGAATCAGTGAAGCCACAGTTACACACCTGGATAGTGAGGACAGCGCGGGTCCTGGCCGGTGTCTTACACCGGAGCTGGTTTCGGTTCTCTCTCTGCTGAGGTGGCACACGGGGTGGTGGCCGTGTGCGAGGAGGGGCTTGCCCAGCGCAGCCCTGAGACGTGGCGGCAGATGTGGGCTGGCCCTGAGCAGCCTGTGGCCCGGGGCTGTCCCGGCTAGCTGGGCTGCGGGTGCTCGGGGAAGTCCTTGTTTGTGACCCACGAGGGGCTCCGCCCTGAACCTGCTGCTCTTGTTCTTGAAGACGGACCCCAAAGGGGTCTTTGTGCTGCCGCCTCGTGGGATGCAGGACCTGCATGTCAGCGTGCGGCCCCTCAGGGCGGGCAGCCGCTTTGTCCACCTCAACCTGGTCGATGTGGACTGTCACCAGCTGGTGTCCTCGTGGCTTGTGTGCCTGTCCTGCCGCCAACCAGTCATTTCCAAGGTCTGTGTGTGTGACGAGCGCGGGCTGAGGGGATGGGGGCTCCCTGCCAAGGCACCACAGGGCCTCAGCCATGTGCCTCGGGCCACCAGAGCTGGGGTTCTGTGTAGGGCTGGGGTGGGGAGTGGGGGGCTTGCTCCTGTGCTGTCTCCGCAGGCCGGAAGCCCCAGAGAGCCTGTCTGTCCTGCCTACGTGGAGGTCCCTGGGTCTGGGGCACACACGGTGCAGAGTAGGCTCAGGACATACTTGACAAAGGGGCCAGCGGCTGTTCCTCTGAGTCTGGCCACAGCGTCCCCCGTCCCTCTGTCCACAGGCCTTCGAGATCACGTTGGCGGCAGGTGAAGGGAAGGGCGTCAACAAGTGGATCACCTACACCAACCCCTACCCCTCCCGCAGGACGTACCACCTGCACAGCGACCACCCGGACCTGCTGCAGTTCAGGGAGGACGCCTTCCAGGTGCGGCGGGCTGTCCCAGGGAGGCCTCGGCCTCTGCTTCCCGCAGCAGTGACGCCTGGTGGGCGGGCGACCTGGAGGAGGTGGTTGGCGCTGCCTGTAGGAGTGATTCTGTCGAGTCAGGAGCAGTCTTCAGAAAGTCCTGGGAGAGTGACAAGTGTCATCCTACACTTGGGTGACCCGATGTTTCTTCATTTGCCAGAGATTTAGCAAAGCTTCTCCCAAGAATGGGAAAGAGCAGTGTGCCTGGGGTCTTCACCGTAACACTGGGAAATTTATCAGATAAGATGAGTGTGCTTTGGGGTCTGAGTAATGTGTCACCCTGATTCCCGGGCACGGGGGTCTCCAGTGGGCTGCAGGAGCACCCTGGGGACTCACAGTCCTTGGGCAGCTCCTGTGAGCCGCTGTCCTGCTGGGGACGTGCACGACTGTGCGGAGAGGTGGCTGGATGAGAGCGTGGTGACAGCTGGGGGTGGACACTGGGATTTTGATGCTAATTTCCAGGTCGGAGGAAGAGAGACCTACACGATCGGCCTGCGGTTTGCCCCTGGTCAGAGCGTCGGGGAGGAGGAGATTCTCATTTACATCAACGACCACGAAGACAAAAATGAGGAGACGTTTTGCGTGAAGGTCGTCTACCAGTGAGGGCTGGGGCGCGCGTCCTCCGTGTGGCCGCCGCCCCTGCCCACGTGCCTGCCCTGCTCTGCGCTCTGTCCCCCCAACGGCCTTTGGCCCCGGGGACCTGCCGATGACCTGTGAACTTGGCTGAGGGTGGAGCCCCCATTACTTTGTAACGCCCGTGTCTGGTTGGGCTGCCGACGGCCACCGAGGCCAGTGTGGACGTGGCCTCCATGGAGGCTCTGACGCAGCCTCTGCCTGCAGCACGCAGGCCTGTGCCGTCTCCATCTGTGACTTGTGTTGATTTGCTTTTAGCAAAATGTATTTTATGAATCATCCCAGATGATAAAATTATGTTTTTCTTACTGAATTTTGTATAAACATAATATATTATTTGCTATGCAATGTTTTATACTGCTATTAATATTACTTCACATCTGTTTTTTAAGTTATTGAGCAAATATTATACTAAACTTTTTCATGTTTTCTCTGTTGACAGTTGTCTTGGGTTTTCTGTCTACAGCGTAAGCCTGGTTTTCCCTTGAGGACAGTGGGGCTGGGGGCAGCCAGGTGGCCGTGCCCTGCGCCTTCACGGGGAGTCCACTCAGGCCTGTCCTGGGGCAGGGACGTGTGTGCTGAGACCATAAGGGCGACTTCTAGGTGGGCAGGAGCCCGGTGGTGGGAGCGCCAGGGGCTGCAGGTCCTGCCCCTCTGAGTGGAGGGGGTGTGTCGCGTCCGGCAGTGACCTAACAGGCAACACATGTCCCCACTGGTACCTAAGTGATTAATGTTTGCTCTTTGCAGATAAGTTCGGTGGCTCTCAGTCCCTGCTGCCTCTGTGCAGGCTCCGACTGTGACACGGCCCTTAGCTTCCAGAAAGAAATTCTGTGTGCACTTCAGTTAGATCCTGAAGGTCGGAACTGTGGCTTTTGCTTGCATCCTTGCCAGGGGGAGCGAGTGGGCGGCACTGAGCATCATGTCCGTATCCAGTGCTGCGCTCTGACGACTGCGTCGCGCCCCGCCCCTGGCTTGGAGGACGCCTCCAGTTTCCCTAATGACCTGACAGAAGTGGCTGATGCACCTGTTCTCCCCAGGGAGCTGGATTTTCTTACAGGCTGGCCCCACTGTTGATTGAGTCCCACTCAAGGGAAGGATTGTAAGATGCCCGGTCCCCACGCAAGAGGCTCTTGGTAGCACAAGGAAGCCAGGTCCCGGTTGCATCCAGCCCTGTGCTCTGGGGTGGGGGGGTGTCCGGATCGGGCCGGCGGCAGTGTGCTGTGCTCACGGGACGTCTGTGAGAAAAAGAAGAAACCATTAAGGAGATTCATCTGTGGGCTGGAAAGTCAGTCGTGTGGATTTGTCCTTTTAACATTTTTAAAGCCTAAATCTCCCCACTTTCAGAGTCCCTCCTTTTAGGAAGTTGCCTGAAACACCCATTAGAGACCAGGACAGTCACTCACTGACTCATTCATCTGTAACTGTACCACCTGCCTGCTGTGGTCCCTGCGCTGTCAGGAACTCCGGAAAGCAGGGAAGGCAGGTGGTGACAGGGACGTGTAGCTGTCGCTGGCCTGGAGCAGGGAGGGAGAGGTGCGGCCTCCCGTGAGAAGATGGGGGTTGCGAAGGCTCCTCGGAAGACAGCTGAGCCCTGGAGGATGAGCCGCCCTGAGTTCGCGAGTGGGGGAGGGGAGAGCCTCCCGGCAGAGGGCACAGCAGTGACAGCCGAGGCCCTGGGTGGGGGGCATGGTGTGCCAGGGCGCCGAGGAAGGGCCCTGCAATGCTCGTCCCACGCTTGCGCCCACACTCATCTGGCCTGGAGTGTGGACGGAGCGCTCCTGTGTGCCAGAGGGGACAGTTGCGATCCCTGCCCCGGGACCTGCTTTCTGGAGGCCCAGATGATGAAAAGCAGGGCCCATCGTGTCCTGTCAGGCAGGGCTGACAGCCTGAGGACCAGAGCAGGGTGCGGCATGAAGGGGACTTTGCCCCAAGGAGGTGGCATCTGAGTAGAGGATGGAGGGACAGAGGGACCAACAGAGGCAAAGCAACAGCCAGGAGTGGAGGCATGAGGAGGCGAGGCCAGAGACGGGTTGGGGGCCACCCTGGGCTGGATGCCCGGTGAGCTGGTGGGGTGGGGTGGGCACCAGGTGGATCCCTGGCCCTGATCCCCAAGTCCCGGGTCACACGGAGCCCAGTCCTCGTGCAGAGGGCCGGGACCCCGTGGCCACCTCACTCCCACACTCCACCGGGCTCCTCTCCGCCAGCCCCACAGCTAGCTGTGCGGAGCCCAGGGAGCCTCGTCCGTCGGGGAGATCCGCCTCGGAACGGGCAGGCCGCCTGTCCACACGCCCCGCACCTCTGACGGCGCCCTGGGAGCCCCCTGCGAGTTGGAGGATGGATGATGGAGGAATTGTGGCCTGTAGTGGGGTGAGTGGTGTCCCCACAAACTCATGTCCACAGAGAAGCTCAGAATGTGACCGTATTTGGGAACAAGGTCTTGGCAGATGTAATTGAGGGCAGGATGGATATGATATCATGTTGGTTTAGGGCAGTCCCTAAATACAATGAGATGACCTTGCAGGAGACACAAAAGAGCCCACAGAGGACAGCCGTGTGGCAACTGAGGCGGATGGGAGGGAGGCAGCCACCAGCGGGAGCACCGAGTGTCCCGGAGCTGGGAGAGGCCTGGGACGGTCTCCCTCAGAGCCTCCGCAGGGAGCCCGCCCTGGCCACCGTGTGGTTCCATCACGGTGGGAGAGGCGATTGCTGCCCAGGGTGTGGCAGTTCGTTACGGCGGCCTCAAGACACAGGCATAGAAGGGGCTTGGGGGCCCACACGGCCCTAGAGGTCTTACATATTCACGTAACCAGCAAATCAGGGTCTGTAGTCCCGGGGAGGGAGGCCTGGTATAATCCAGGGAGGACCCCCTCCCCAGGGGAACCTTTGGTGTGACAGAGAAGCCCCTGGGGTGGCCGTGCCGGGGACAGGACCCAGCGGCTGCATGGAGGAGCAGCAGCGGCCTCGCTGTCAGCGTCCCGAGTTGATGTGAGACTCAAGTTCTCAAGGTAAATTTTATTGCAAGAATCCAACCTTGAAAGAAGCGTGCTCCAAAGTGACGCGTTTCCCCGGGGAGGCAGAATCTCTAGGACAAGGGGAAGAACAGTGAGCAGACCCCGCCTGCGTGGCTCAGGCAGGACCCCAGGGGCCCCGAGGGGAGCGGCGAGGCCTCCGAGGCCGTGCCAAGGCCCCAGCTGAGAGCCAGCCTGCGCCATCCAGCCCGCCCTGCTGGGCCGCTCCTGGCCACTCTCCTCGCCTTCCACCGGCCCTGCTGTCCAGCACTCACAGCCGCCAGCGCAACCGTCTCAAAATACAAACGACCCTGTCGCCTCCTTTGTGTAAACCCTCTGGTGGGTAGGACAAGGACAAGGGTCCTGTCTGGGGCCAAAAGGCCTGTCCTCTCCCAGCTCCCTCCCACCCTCCCTCCCTGCCTCACTCTGTCTACAGCTCTCTGTACACCACTCTCCTCGGCCAAGTGGGGATTCTTGTGGCTCCTACTATGTAGGACTTTTGTGAAGACAAAATGAGCAGAGCAGGTGGGGAGCCCGGGCAGCAGGTCCTGTGTGGGGGGCCGCAGTGCTGTTCCTGGTCATCCTTGGCCCCTCCCACCCGATGCCATCCGACCAGCAGTGTCCTCGTGAGAGGGATGTCCTTCTACTCCCTGCTTGCAGGCTTGGCTGCAGGAATGTGGGCAGAGGTGACAGGGCCCTGTTCCAGCAGGCCCCTTCCCTCTGCCCCCAGGGTCCTGTCTGCAGGTGCTGAGGATGAGGGGTTTCTAGTTAGCGTCGCCTTCTCCCTGCCAAGGCGTCCTGGGCTGCCTGTCCTCCCACTGTTGGGCCATTAGCCTGCAGGAGGCTCCATGGGGCTGGGACTTGCGTGGAGGTGACTTGAGACTGAGCCTGGAGGGTGGGTGCCCCTCTCCCCTGGGCCCTGGGGCAGGGCATGTCCCCTCTCCGTGTCCTCCCCCTGCATCAGGAACAAGAGCATGCACCGGGGAAAGGATGCTGCGTGGGTAGCTCCTCACACAGTGAAGCTTGGCCTGTGTCTGGGTGGGTGGCAGGTGGACGGGAGGGCATGGGAGGGTCAGCCTTGGTCAGTGGGATTTGAAGTCCTCAAGGGTAGCTGTCAGGCTTTCTGTGCGCATTACTGACCACCTGTGGTGGTCCCTTAAATGATGAATCATTTAGATTTTCCCCCTTAATTCTGCTTGCCAGGAGCTCATGTGAACTGACCTGTTTTTGCACTAAATTTGCTCGACTTTCATTGGACCAACACTATTAGTCAGGGATCTTTGGTTTGCAGGGGATAGATAACCAGCTCAAACCAGCATCAGCCAAGAGGCAGCTGTGATTGCCTCCCATACCCTCTGGGGGAGCTCGGTCTTCAGGCATGGCTGGATCCAGGTGCTCAGATAGTGTTGTCAACAGCCTGTGTCTCTCCATGTTTCTGCTCTGCCTTTCAGGCTCTCCCCGTAGTGCAAAGACAGCTATTTTTCTTCTTGAGTGGAAGTCCCAGGCCTTACTCTCTTTACCTCTGGCCAGGTCACTTGTCCATCCCTGAATCTGTGACTCTAAGCGTCCAGCCCTGGAACTGGAGGGGGTGGGCAGAGTGTGGGCAGAATGAGAATGTCGGAGGGGGCGGCTGGCCACCCGCCGGGCTGTGAGGGAAGAAGTGGGGGGATGCTGGGCAGGCCAGACCCCCCAGGTCTGCTTGGTCATCAGAGAGCTCGGAAGGGGGTCATGGGCCATTGGCCTTAGTGCCTTCGCCCCCAGATGGAGCAGTGACGTCTGTCGGTTCCTGTACTTGGCTTACCCCTCAGGGCCCACCGCCATCGGGGAGTGGGATGCAGGGGGAACAAAGTCTGCCTGTGGACACCTGCGGGTGGGGTCCAGCCTCGCCACACAGCACCACCCCGAGCACTGCCAGACACTGCTGGCCGTGTCCCTGCTGGGTGGCAAGAGCTCAGTGAGGGTGGCTCCCTCGCACGATATTCAGGGGGAAGCGCCAGCATCCTGTGTTCCCCTCCGTGTGGGAACAAGGCGTCCCACCCTTGTATCTTTGGAGCAAGAGTCCACGAAACCCTCGAAATCATAGGCAGGACTCTCTGTGCACAGGGATGTTCGTGGAGGGAGGGTCGGTAGCCTCCATCAGATTCTCAGAGCCGTTCGGAGCCCCCAGAAGGCACGATCTCTGCTCAGAGCTGGAGCCCTGCGCAGCCTGAGCTGCTGCCCTTTCAGGAGGACTGCCCCCTGGTCTCCCTGACTGGTCAGGCTGGAGAGTGGCTGTGGGGGCCCCTCTGGGCAGTCCCCAAGCCTCCTTGGGGGTTTGCACCCCATGGTCAGCCATCAGCAAAAGCCCTCCTCAGCAGTAAGCTTTCTCGAAGTCTGCACCTGCCCTATCCTTGGAGGTGTTGCCATGGCACCCGAGCTGGTGTCCTGATGTCCCTCTGGGCCCCACACCAGTCAGGGCAGGACTCTTGAGGGGCCCCCAACTTACTCAGCCAGAGTCCGTGGGATGGCCTCAGGCCCTGGCCACTCCTTCCCCCATGTGGCTGTGGCCACGTGTTTCCTTGCTCTTCCTCAACTGTGTCCAGCAGGCTCTGCCCCAGGGCATTTGCACGTGCCGTTCCCTCTTCCTGGAATGCTCTTCCCCCAATATCCACGTCACTCACTCCCTGGCTTCAGCCAGCGATGAGCTTGGACGTGCTTTTATCCAAGAGACCTTTCCTGCTACCCGCCCCCGATCACCCTGACTGTCACGGCTTCATTTGTTCATTGTCTAGCCACCCACCGCCCGTGGGTTTTGTCTGAATATTGTCAAGTAGGCGTGGGCCAGATCGCCTGCTTCCCTGACTGAGTCCTGCCGCTATCTGACTCACGTGCGAGCCTGACAACCGTCCATGAGTCCCCACACCCCCAACCAGCCTCAGCTCCCACCACCGGCCCCCGCTAGCCCGGACCTTCTCTTCACTCTGCCTGGAACCTCCCTGCGTGGCCAGCTCTTCTCGTTCTTGTGGCGCTGTCTCCTAGGGAGGCCTCGCCCAGGCACCTGTCTCAGGTAGAAATTCCCCATGATAGGTCACGAATGTGGCCGCTTCTTCCTTCGAGGTGGGTCTGTGTCCCCGCCCTGGGGTCCGAGGCGTCCTTTAATAATCTTTGACCACCAGAATGTGGCAGGGGTGGGGTGGCGCCCCCTCCGGGTGAGACACACTCTGCTCTTGGGCTCTTGGGACCCCAGAGCCACGCTGGGGACCAGCCCACAAGAGCCTATTGGAGAATGAGAGACTGCGTGGAGAGAGGTGCAGGTGTCCCGGCCATCCCCGGCTGATGACAGACGCACGAGGGGCCCGGCCAAGGTCACCATGTCCGGCCTCAGCCCAGATGCCAACCACAGAATCATGAGCTAAACAGATGGCTGCGTGAGCCACCGAGGTTTGGGGTGGCTCATCACATGGCACAAGCCAGCTGAGTCCCCATCCTCAAGCCACTCCACTGCCTCGTTGCTGCAATCTTTGCGTGTGTGTGTTTGTTTACCTGCCATTTACCTCCCACTAGACTCCGATTCAAGAGGACACAGTCTCTCTTTTTCACCACTGAATTGCAACAATACTGGTCTAAACAAATAATAATTAAGAGCTAACATTTATGAAGGACTCACAACTCACCAGGCTCTGCTCTGTGTTTGTGATTAAATCTTTTACTCTCCAGAGCCCAGCGCGCTGCCCTCAGCCTGTCTGTCAAATAGGGACTGAACATGCATGAAGCTGAGTCACCGTGCTGCTCCCCGGCCAGGCTGACCCTTCCTGAAGATTCCACTCTTTCTGGAGGGGCCAGGGCTCTGCCCCCGGCTCCTGCTCCCACCTCCACGCCGTCTGAGCAGAAAGGCAGCAGCGAGGCGTGAAGCCGCAGGCTGCCGTGTCCTGGCTGGCGGAAGAGGATTTGTTGGCTCACACTTGCTTTTTTCTCCAGGAAGCTCTTCCCACGGCAAAATCTAACTTTAGAAGACCTCAGCTCGAGAGTGGCCCGGCTGATCGACATCTGACAGGAGAACTGAAGTCAGGGGCTGGGGCAGAGGCTCCTGCGGACCCTCCGGTGTGGCCACTTAGCTGAGCAGAACTTTTCGACTGTCTGTCTAGCAAGGAAGCCTCCAGAAGTTCCCTGTAGGCTGGAAAGGGGCCAGGAGCTGCAGTCACTCAAAATCACTCTCTTAATTCTACCCTGGAATCTTTCATAACCTTGGGGGTCACTCCCGCTGTTCTCCTGCTTACCTGGGGCACAGAAAGTGCTTCTCACACTGAGGAAGTTTCTCTTCTGAGGTCGACCGTTTTTCTGATGACGGTAAAAATATAGTTGAACACCTTTGTGGCATACCAGTTACCATGGGGACAGCCCTGGGGTTGTCACCCTGACGTGCCAAAGTCTGTGGCGTGGCAGCCGGCTCTGCTCCTGTGACAGTGCGTCCGTCACTCGGGGGGACACATTCATGATGGCCACGGGAGGGCCATCTCCTGCCCAATACGTCATGCTCAAGTGTGCTTTTAGAAATACAGATTATTAAACTCTTGCTCCTCACTAGCTAAGCACTAGCTCTGGACCTTTCCATGCCTTTCCCGGGTTGGTACTGGGTCCCAACTGGGACAGCAGCATGCTGGTGCCTTTGGTGTCCCTAGGGGCGTTTGGCAAGGGCGCAGGTCAGCCCAGGGCTGGATGCTGATGTGGGACTCCGGGGACCACCACTGTCTTCAGGCCTCCTGTGGCCCGGAGACCTCAGGGCCTTGGGAAGAAGCAAGCCGGGAAGCCAGCGCCTGGGGAGGGGTTGGTGGCCGGCTGGGCCGGGCCTCTGCACAGGGCCGGGGGACACAGATTCCCTCTTGGGAATGGTGACTTGCTGCAGTCCCGAGAGCCACAGCTCTCTGTCACTGCCACTTTGTCTTCCACTGCTGGTGACAGCAGCCGCCGGGTGCTGCTGCCCGGACGCCCTCCTCCCAAGGGTGTCTGCTGCTTGCTGAGACTGCGCCGAGCAGAGGATTAGTTTGGGTCAACAACTGGAACAAATATTTGGGTTTGGGTTTGCTTTTCTGTGGCTGATTAATTCGGTTAGCTGATTATCTGTCAGGTCAGCTAACTTCGCACAAGTCAGCCCACGGACCGATTGTTTTGGGTCACCTTCCCTTTTTAAAGGAAGAAGGGAGGTTTTTATAAAAACTGAGGAAATGAGTGTGCTTTGCTGTCCTCGGGGTTGGTCCGCTGTGTGTTTGCGTCAAACGTCCCGTGGTTGGTCTGGAGGCCTCCTCGCATTCGTTCCTGTGTGTCTGCGTCTCCACCTCTGCTAGAAGGTTCCCGGACGAGGGACAGGGCTGCACTGTTAGGGAGCCATCGGCTTCAGGCTGGGCTCCCCCGGAAGGAAGCGGGTTATGCGGAGGAATGTGGTCGGGGAAGTTGTGACGGGATGGTCGGGGGAGGGAGCCAGGAGGGCGTCTTCAGGCTGCTCTGATGGAGACCCCGGCAGTGGCAGTGGAGCCCTGCGGAGCAGGAGCTGGGGCACCTCCCTCCCAGCTCCACCCATACTGGGGGCTCCCGGACGTGCTGTCCACCTCCCCTGCTCCCCGAATCCTGGCCTCCCCTGCTCACCCTCCCGGCCAGAGGAGGCCCTGGCTGGCACGTGGAGGGTTTTCGCAGCGGGATGCTGGCCGGGACTAAACGGAGGGCGCCAAGGGGGTCTGGGAAGCATCTGCTGTGGCCTTCGCGCTTCCTTCCAACTCGCGGATGGGGGGCAGGCGGGGAGCGTGGAAGGAATATTCCAGAGCATCCACCGGGCCTGCTAGCCTTGTGCAGTCTCCAGGGCGCTGCGCTGATGGGCGCCATCCATGACGGCCGCTCTCTGGGACTTGTGGCCTGGGGTCCTGGGGAGGGGTCTGGCATCTCTCGAGTCCGGACAGACTGTGACTCAGAGCTCAGGAAAGGTGCTCACCTGGGCTCTTTCCAGAGCACGTGCCCTGTTGTCCTTTTCCCTGGTTACCTCGTCGCACGGGCTGACTACCTCCCCCCCCAGCCTCAGTTTCCTTGTCAACACCCTGGTGAGCCCGGCTGCTTCGCAGGCCATTGGGAGAAGCTAAACAGGATGTTGGCGCCTCCCCAGATGGGCACTTCACAAACGTGGGCATCAGTGTCACCACCAGGCAGCTCTCTGTCACCTTGGTGCCTGTCGCCCCCAGTGCGGTCCCCAGTAGGGTGACCTTGTGTGCTCTGAACCTCTCTGAGCCTTGAATTTCTCACCTGTGCGATGGGGCAGGAGCACAGCTGCCTCGTGGGGCGCTGTGAGGGTGTCTGGGGCCACGCCGGCAAGAGAAGGTGTCAGGGAGTGTCGCTGCCAATTACCTGTCCCTCCTGGAGTCACACGGCCTGTCACCAGGACCCCATTGTGGGATTCTGGCTGCCCCTGGGAGACGGGAATTTCCCTGAGGCCATGGGGCCTCCTTCCCAGGGTCCTGAGCTCGGCTTCTTCTGAACATGTCCGTCTAGGTGGCCTCTGGGGAGCAGGGTCCTGGGTTGGGGCGAAGCTGCATCCGGCCTGGGCCCCTTTCTCGAGTTTCAGTGACCTTGTCCCAGGTCCCAGCTCCACATCCCGTCAGTTCTCTGCCCCTGGAAGTCTCAGCCCCCGGGAAGGCCCAGAGAGAGCAGCCGGCCGCGCCCTCTCTGTGACCCACGGTCAGTTGCATTTCAGGAGACCCAGGAGGGGGCAGTGCCTAGCCTGAGGCAACCCCTGGCTAAGGTGGAACTTGTGCCCATGAGGGCACCTGTGACGGGCACGCTTATGTGTCACCTTGGTGAGGCCACAGAACCCAGATATTTGGTCAAACGTGTCTGGATATTGGCATGGAGGTGTTTTATCTGTGGGATTAGCATTGAAATCAGTGACTTTGAGTAAAGCAGGTGACCATCCACGATGGGGTGGGCCTGGTCTCATCAGTTGAAGGCTTCAGAGAAAAGAGTGGGTCCCCCAGAGGACGAGGGGACTCTGTCCAGACTCGAGCTG
>CAUYRT010060997.1:0-48592 GCA_963574885.1 Lepilemur ruficaudatus
TTTAAAACTAATTTTCACCATTATTCTCTATCAGTAATTTTACTGTGTCCATGCTTGAGTAAATATAGCTAAGAAAACTATTTTATTTTGTAAAATTCTTAAATATTGCTTTTTTGTAAATCCTGCAATAAAAGGTTAATACATTAGATTAGATTTTTAATGATTTTTAAGCAGTTTTAAATGCAAACTCATTGCAGGAGAAAAAAAGGCACCTAAGATTCTTATTTCTATAAATCCATTAGGAAATTGTTTTTTCTTGTAGCAGGAGAAACAGGAAAAGACATAGGAGTATGTTTTATTGAAGGTCATTTTGGAAGGATTATTTCTATTTGGCTTGCCAGCAGTGGTGAATTCTTGATTGAAGCCTCACATCAGGTTTCTTAACTATAAACTTAATCCCAGCCCAACAATTCTAATATATTTTCAGATTTTTAAATAAGTACATCTCTGGCAGACTTTCATCATGCACATCTCTTACAGAAACAGTTTCTGTTTCTCCAAACAAAAACTAGATAGAAATAGGAAAGAAATAATGGAGACAATAATTTCCATTTGAAGTGTTCTTTACTGCTCTTTTGCAAATAGGCTTGTTCAAGCATGGAAAGATTCTGTCAGTCTATTTTTTAAATAATTTTGCCAACATATTATTTATAATATGGTGCACAAACCATTATAAATGTGAATGGGCCTCACATCTTATCACTTTTTATTGTGTTGGGAAAGGTTTAGTAGTTAAAAAAATGTATAAATTCAAAGCATCAAAATTTTTCTTAAATTAATTTTGTATAACTGTATATGAAACTTTTTATGTTGGTTTATCCTTTATAGTTTTATTGCTTTCCCATGTAGTTTTCTTTTTTAACTTTTTAGTAACTGATTCTTTAAAAATGTGTTAAAAGACTTCATGTTTGCTTTTTACTGTATGAGTGATAGTGTCATGAAAACAATCTTTCCTAATATGATTTTTTAGTGATTCATCATTATAAATGAGCAATGACTCCCTTGTGGGCCTTTTCTTAGCAAAAAGGCCACACATTTTTCCATAAAACAAAGGTAACCTCTAGAATGTATGGGCACTTTGTTGACATGCTCAGCAGAGGAGCCTATGCATTGGAAAACCTTGGGCTTTTAGCAATCTTCTTCTTTCTAGGTGAGGTCCTTCCAAAATAGAGTTGAGGAAAGAAAGAAGAAACTCAGGAAAATGGGCAGAGAATGAACTATTTTTATACATAGAAGACTTTGGTCTAATAGATTGTCACTTCGGCATTTTCATGTGCTCCAAGATGCCATGAAATTTCATTTCCTCAAATGCAACAACAATAATCAATCCTTGCCCCTCTCCAAAACTCAGCAAGATTTTCAATGGCTTGAAATTTCTGTTTTGCAAACCCATTAACCAAATCAATGTCTTACTTTGAAAGTGAAATTTAATTAATTCATGTTATTTTCCTAACAGGAAATGACAGACAACATGAGCAATGGAGGACCACAACTGATATTTAATGGAAGAGTATAATCAATGTTTTAGAGAATTGAACATTTTTTAGGATTTTCATGAGGCAAGGAGATACCAAAGGACTAAGAGATAAAATTCAAACAGTTCTTGCACTTGCTTTTACCTTTCCTGAGCATCCACCAAAATTATTCTCCCACAATTTTGCCTCACTTATTTCTCCAACCTTTTTTATGGGGTAAAAAACTTTCCGGAAATGTTCTAGGACAGTAATTTCAAGAGACTTTCCAGATTGTTCTAAAGAAGACTTTTCAGGAAAAAGTAATAAATAAAATAGAAATAAGATTCATATTCTACACAAACACTATTTGACTAGCATGAGTATTAGATTTGTAATGACATATTTCATATGAGTAATTGAAAAGTGCAAATATCAAGAAATAACAACTTATTAATGTCTTTGTTTTGAAAGACAGATGGCTTCAAGAATGCCACAATTCAAAACCTCAGTAATGCCTTGTTCTAAAAACATTGTAATTATTTTCAATTTGTGAATGAACTATATTTCATAATTTATTTGTAAACCTAAACATAAAAAGAGATTTTTTTAGAGAGGATACTAATCAGTGTGATATTTTTGCATTTTTGCACAAGACTGAAAAGTTGTAAGAGAATATCATTTAAGGAAAATAAACATGTTTTGATTATACTGTGTAGATTGAGCTGCATGTTCATAAATGATCCTAAGAATAAAGTATGTGTGTATGTATAAATACTGTAAATATAGAAGATGTATACAGCATATATTTATAGCATACATGAATGTAAATAGGTAGTAGAAAAGAAATTGTGATGCTGTGGGGATATTATCAAGATGCGATTCCAACAGGGATGGGAAGGCAGTCGCTAAAGTCTTTTCCATGCCCACAAAATCACATATTTAATTTCTACTAAATTTGTCAATTTATCTTTTTTTTTTTGTTAGGCCTGTTTTGTTTAAATATTGTTGTGGCTGATATTTATGGAGCTGAGTGATCTGAATACTGTGGCATAAAGATAGATTACTTAATTATTTGGGAATTTTATTATGAGTATAGTATTTATGTAATAGCAATTATTAAGATTAATTTATAAACATGACTTTAAACTACATACTTTCATATTTACAAATAAGGACACTATGACTTACGATTACTCATTATATTGATATTCTAAACACCTTGCAGCCCAATGAAATGATGCAAAGGCAGATGATGTATCCTCCAAAAATAAAGTTATAATTAATTTCACTATATATTAATATATTATTTGCTATACTTTAGATGTTTTATTTTGTTTTACAATTCACATTAAATAATATAAGACAGTGTATATATAAGAAAGCATATATCCAAAGAACCTGAGAGAGTTCTCTATAGAAGGAAATGAGAAGATAGGCTTACAGTTATATAGCTAAATTCAATCCTTTCCTTCCATAATGCAATGTCAAAATAGTAACCAATGACAATGCATATAAGCAGGAAAATAGCATAGCCTTTGAAAATATTTATGATAATACAACTTCTGGCAACAGATAAAGAAATCTAGTATTTTTTAAAATACGTAACTCTCACTGTATTGTGTACTTTTATTTTTCCCCAAAGCTAATCAATTTTCAAGTCATTTTTATCAGTTATTTATTGAACCACAGGTAAATTAAAATGTTTACTGTCGAGTATCAGAATATGTTATAATTTATCTGAAAAAACCATGGGTTTCAATTGTGCTAACAAAATATTAATAACAATAATTTGAGTTAATGAAAATTTGAAGGTCTTTTATTTTACAGCAACATGATCATCATTAACCTATTTAAATCAGCTCATTAAAAAATTCTGGTGTATCTATTCGAAATAACTGGCCATTGGTTGTTTGATGTGGTTTTTGAAGTCTCCTAACTCATTTGGATAACTTCATTATCTAGTACATTATAGAAATTTTCCATAAATGCGACCCCAAATAGTGAAGCAACATCATAACTATTTATTTGATATCAAAAGCAGGCATAATCTTTGCCAATGAAAATCTAAACTACACAAGGCAGATATTTTGTGTGTATATGGTTCAACTGAATTTATGCAAGAATGTAGTTTTGTACTGCAAGAATAACCATTGACTCTAATTTTTGGTGGCTCTTCTCTGTAGACATGTTTGTACAATACAGAACTTTAATAAATTAGTAAGATGTTTTGATGCCTTTTCAACTAATTTATGAAACCACACATAAAGGACAAAAGTAGATACATTGCTGCTTTGACATAGAGTTAAAAAGAAATGCAATCATCACAATTATTCAAATAGTCCACAGTGTATGTTTATCCAAGTACAGATATATCTTTGAATGTAATTATTTCAACCCAATGTTTTCAGGGCTAAGTTTAGAGTGACTTACTTAGGATGTGTTGTGATTCTTTTTGAGACAAGTGGGCGATGTTAGGAAGACATTTTTCAAGTGCTTGAAAATTTAATTTTGACAGTACATTAAACAGTGGACTTGAATTTTTTAAGTGACTACATTATAGTTTTAGTATGAGCCTATCCCTGGGGAAAAGTAATGTGATATTAAACCATAAAAAATATGTGAAACTGGTGTGCTGGTATGATGCTTTAGAGACTAGCTATAAAGAGGTAGAGTTGTTATGAGCATAGAAGAATAAAAGCGGACTCTCCTTGGAAATTTTAAAACATGTGTATGTGTGTATGTATGGTGCTTGTATACATATACACACATATACATACACACACACAATGGTTTAGAAGTGGATCATAGTATGATGACTCTGCCAATATGTCTATGTAATAAAATGGTGTGCATTGAAACTACATATAGTGTCGACTTTCTTTTCATTATAAGACAAAAATAGTTTACCCTAATGGCTAGATAAATAAATATGAGATTGGCAGGGGACAGGCTGCTCCGCAGGAGAAGAAAGAAACAGTCACAGCTAGAGGATATAGAGTTAACAAAGAATATTATTTGAGATAGGAAAGACTAGAACATGTTCAAATGTAGAGAGGGAGTGGTTGAAGATACACTATGAAATCATCATAATAAGAAAGTGAAGTCCTTGCAGAGGCAGGAGGAAATAAGATACAGATCATAGGAGACAGAATTAACTACAAGTAGGACTGAGATTGCGGGAAATCTCACAAATTAAACTACAGTATTCAGAGAACTTGGATGTCCTACTTGAGTTTGTCAAATTGGTTGCTACTAGCAATTGGGGTGGACATTAACTCATCGTGCAGACTGATCTATGCATTTTAGGCATTTAGCATCTTAGGCCCCTACCCACTAAATGCCAGGAGGACAATCCAGTCATTCTAACAATGAAAAATGTTCTCAAAATGTTTTACCTATATCTTTGTTAGGGAAGTATTACCTAATTTAGAACCATATGAACATGATCCAGAGCAGCCAATTTTAATGCTACCCACAAATGTTAGACCTGAATTACTCAAGGTCATAAACTCATTGTTTTAAAGTCTACGTATATGATCCAATATCATAGCCACTATCCACATGTGATTATTTAAATTTAAACATAAATTAATTAAAACAAAATCAAATACTCAATTTCTACGTCAAACTAGCCACAATTCCAAGTGATGAATAGGTACATGTGGACAACAGTTATAGAATATCTCCATCCTCTCAGAAAACCCCATTGGACAGTGTTAGTCAAAAGCACATAAAAGGAAGCTGCCTACTCGCCCTCAGCTTTTGTACAAGTTCTTTCACAAGTCAGCCAATTATTATTAAAATAGAAAGTGTGAAAAGAGTTGGTAAATACTCCACGGAATTTGAAAGTTGATGGATCAGTTAAATCCATAGACTGAGCAAAACTATTAATAATAAAAGTAGTAGACCAACCCGTAAGAAAGTTGAGAACTGCGTTAGAGATTTCACATTAAAGAAAAATTCTGCTTACAGGAGGATTCCGCTACATTACTAAATATTCTATTCTAAACTGGCAAAATGGGATGTGTTACTCCTATTTTCGGAGAAATTTATTCTACCTACTACCATGTGTCAATGAATAATCCTGCATTTCTTATGCTTGGAAAGGTGAGAATAATAAATACACTGCCCCCCACTTTAAGTAAATTCAAAAATGGCATGTTTTAAAAACCTTATGTTCAAAAGTACATTTCCAAAGTTTATTTAGCAAACATGTTTCAGAAACGTAGAAGGAGCATCTTATGTACCATTTGGTTACAACACTGTTTCCAAATAAAGTTTCAAAACTTGGCATCACTTCATTCTTTTCTTCAAGTCTTTTTTGTTTTTCTGGAAACATGTAATATTTCTTACTCAAAGTGTATGACAGCCAAGAAATTCAATTATTCCAAATCCATAAATCACAGGTTGTCATTTACTCATAACAGAGGAAACCAATTCAGAAATTGCTGGTGATGTGGATGCCTAGTAAAATTATACAGAGGGATTGTTTTTTTTTTTTTTTTAACTCCCTTTGCAGGGAAAACTATTTATTGGATACGAGAGTTCTTTACTAGAAATGCATTTCTCAAGCAATATATTGTTAAAAATTTAAGCTATACCTAAGGAAATCATTTCAATATTTTAACAGTTCAACAGTTTTAACAGTTCAATCTATCTATATCAACTAATTATAGTGAAAAGAGACTCCTTCATTTTAGGCAGATTGCCTTCATGTAGTTGGAAATCTTGAAGGACTAGGAGTCATCTTTACGTTTCTTTACATCAACTAGGGACTATTGATTTCAGTCTCTTCTTCATTAACACACAAAGGCTTTACTTCTTTAGCCACACGATACATTGCGAGCCTTTCTCCAAAGCCAAAATGTATTATGATGCTGAAAATTGCCAAAGAGACTCTAGAACTTGACTGAAACTTCACAGAAAAATCTGAAATTTTGTCAAAATTGCAGTACAAAGTCTTGTATTAACCACAAGGAATCATGACTCATGCCCATTCCTTGCTATTAACCAGTTGGGAAACTGGTACCCACCTAATTACAAAGACCAAGGTTCTCAAACATCTGTAACATCCAGAGGGAGGGCTGAAAGAAATCCCTTGGGCCTGCCAAGGTCACTGCCTAGGAAAGAAAAGCTACAGATTCCTTTGAGGGTGGCTCTGCCAGTCAACACTGCCTCTCACTCTTGGCTGTAAGTCAGCCCAGGGATGAGGTAACAACCAACCTGGTAGATATAAAAGTACTCTAAGGGCCCTGTTTAGATAGCTCTCTAGATGTTCACTGCTTCATTACTATCCAGAAAGTCTTTTGAGATCCAGTCTTCTCTGGCTTTCAGTCTTCTAAGTATATTAGTATTGTCACATCAACCTCTGAGAAAATAAAAGCCTCAATATTCTCTGCAATAAAAAGAATGGCTGGAGAGAATGTCAAGTGTCCAAGTCACAACATATTGGTAGTAATGTTAGCCTGTCACTATCCACCAACAAAAAGGATGGTGAGGAAGCAGGTGAAAGGCAGCCATTTTATCAAGTACCATTTTCCAAATGTTATCATAATGTACATTACCTATTAATGTGAATATGCTTCTATTATATTAATATCATTTATTTAACATGCAATAAGAACATGAAATAGGTGGGTAGACATCAATATTTCACCTAAAAGGTGAGGTCATTTCTGGCTGTAACCCTGAAACATAAAGCCATTCAACCAGATCATACAACACACACAACACACACACACACACACACACACACACACGTCTGTAAAACAAACGTATCCCATATGAACCACTGTCCTTTATTTGATCTGCTTCTTCTGATTCCAGACTCAGATTTTTGGGTTTTGATGCTGTCTTGATTTCAGTGTCTGGTCCCTGCCCTTGAACCCGAGACTTCATCTCTCTAGTTGTCAAGTTTTGACAGCTACCCTCACTTATTTCACTCTGGTACTCAGGATTGCTTAACAGAACTCCCTACTTCTGAATCAGCCAGTGCAACCCAGCTTTCATCACTGAGCTAGCAGCAGCTAGTGACAGGAATGGCTTCAACAATATTAGTCACCTGGATTAACACTGTGCCGAATTTGGAAATAGAAATTTAAAGGAACGATCTCAGACAACTGAAAGAAAATCTGAGCTCTATACACCTTGAACGTAAAGAAGTTGGAAAATCTAGGAGGTCACTGGAGACAGGCAGGGAGCTGTCACTGAGAAACCACGACAAGACCATTTTTTCCTGGACTTTACAGATACAGGCATTGGACTTGTAAGCTATAGAGAAAGCTAATTTTGTCATGAACAAAATTCTTTCCTTTTATGAAAGATATGTTCATTTCCTACAGCCTCTGGGTCCCCCCTCCACTTTTAAATCTCTAGTTTAACCTATTCAACTATACCAAAGAATATCAGAAGAGATTTTATTCAAGCTAGGGCTTGAATATCAAACTGGAGCTAATAACGTCAATATCACCCTAAGGCCAATATGGTATAAAACAGCAGGAATCACAAAAAGAAATGTCAAGTGAAAATGAGACACAGAGGGATAGATTTGCTTTCATTTATATTCATTAACCCACCCCATGCAGAAATACACCTTTCGATGAAAATCTTGAAATTCTGGATATTTTACTAACAAATGTGCCCTTTAAGTAATGTCATCCCTTGTAAATTTTTTCAGGGTACTTTTTCAGGACTGGTTAAGTCCACTTTGCCACTAGACAAAGATAAATTCACTACTGCAATAACTTCCAAAGTATAGAAGTATTAAGAGTACTCTGTGGTCATCACTGGGGGTCTAGAATATGAGATACCAATAAGAATTCTGTTTGATCACTTCTCAATAAATTGTACATCAAAAAACACTTTTTTTAAATTTCATTTTTATCAATTGTCACCCTTAAACTCTCCGTATCACATTCTTTGTAAACATTTAATGTCATGGATCTTTGTGTGCACACATACGCAGACTGCCGCCAGCAGGCAGTTTATGAAACTACAGCTTTAAGGTGATCTTCAAAAAATAAAAAAGGAAATGATTTTCTATTTTTGTTCTGCACTGAGCTGAAGACCGGTAGAAGTAAATGAAAATTTCCAGAGGCAACCTGGCAAACACCATGGCTAATTTTATGGTCCTGATTCCTTGGATTTGACAACCCTGGAAGAAGAGTATAGAAATTCAGTTACAGAAAGGTCTGACTGGAGAGGAAATGGGGCGTTAGAAGAAACACTGATCCTAGTTTTCATAAAAGGACAGTAAATTATATAAAGATGGCATCTTATTCTCCTAAAGTAGCCCTACGCTCATGAGATAACTTCTTTACCCCACCCCGACCTCTAAGGGAAGCAATCATCAATGCTTACAACCACATGTGTGCACACTCATCACATTCACAAACGCACACCACAGATCATTAATAATTTTATTGTTTAAACCAATCCTTTTTAGCTAGCATTTTTCATCCAAGGTGTGACGTAGTCGCCTTCTTAGCCTTTTTAGTAATAATTGTTAGTTACCTAGAGATACTTGCAACCTCAGGTGAGTGCAGCTAAAAGATTGGCGTGACTACATTTAAGTCCATATCTTAAAGTTCAATTTAAATCATATATTTGTGTGTGTGCGATATAATATGTTCTGTTGTTACTTTTTCTCGTTCTTTGTAGGTACAGTGTACATCAATTAGTGTCAACAATATAACAAGCAAGTGGGAGATTTATGAGTCAAAAATTGATTCTTAATCTTTTTTTGAAGAAGGATTGTAGGTAAAAATAAGCTGTCTGTAAATAATTGCTATTGATTTTTGCCGTTTATATAGTCATTAGGCTAAAGCAAATCTTTACAAATTTAGCTCACGTTTGCCATCTGCTGACAAATTTATGAATTACAAGTGGTATGCGTCAACCAATATTTGGTTGATATACAGTACGCTCAGGTTTTTGTTTGCTTGTTTTTTGTGTCTTCATTTCGAAAGCCTATTAGGCAAATTTTAAATATGAATTTTCCCTAAAATCACTATGCTTAACAATTTATTGAACTATTAAAAGAAAACCATTTCCCAAACTAATCACATTTATTTCAAACAACTGTTTGTAGTGAAGCTATTTTAATTCTTCCTACTGAGAAATGAAATTTTAAATTTATATCTCACTACACATATTTAATATTTAAAGTGAATTTTATCAACAAAATATTTTAAAGGAATGCTATATAAAATTCTTTAATTGTTATAAGCTGAATCAAATGTTCATGTCCTATATAGTATGCTTATAATTACAGTACAGAGAGGAGGATCTGAAATCGGTCATAGTGATAACACTAAAACAGAAACAAAAACAAGTCATTCCCAGAGAACTGGGGCCATAGCAACGACCAGTTTTTATTCATACTCTTATCAAAATCTTCCTCTTACATCCAGGGTTGTACTTTGTTATTTATTGAAGAAAGGTATAGGCTCTTGGTCTAAAGTTAAGGTTTCCAGCCTTAATCAGGTTGAATCAAGCAGAGCCATCGATCATGGACTCAAAAAAGATATATCATTGAGCTTGTAATATAGGCAGTCACTATGCTTAGGGTTGCACTGTCATTATTTTGTTAGATCCTCACAGCTTCACATTATCATCATTACCTCTACACCAAAGATTAGGAAGTTGAGGTTTAAAACCACTAAGAAAGTTATCAAAGGTAATAGAGCCAGGATTTGTACCCAGAAGACCTGACTCTAGTATCTGGCTTCTACAAGCCATATTGCCTGAACTATTTTCTGCAAGACACCAACACTCATACTTTGGATAAAACTGGTACTTGTGTGACACTTTCTCCTGTCTTTTTAAAGGGTAATGTTTACCAGTTTGCTCTGATTCCTATCTTAGCATTTTTAGGCAGAGGCTTAATAAAATAAGCCATCCGTTTTCCTGACTATTAAAGTTTCTTTATCAGTTTTTGTCATGTCTGGAAAAAGTAAGGTATTTAGAGATTCAAAGAATCAGTTATAGGAAAAGTCATGCATGGATTAGACTCCTTGGTTGATCAATAGCTATGGGTCCTTGGGAATGTCATTCATCCAACCACTCAACAATTAGATGCTGCTAGGCCCTAACCATACGACTGCTAACAACACACATAGGATTGCCATCATGGGGCCAATTTTTTTTTTTAGTTGTCCCTAGAATTCAATCTCTTCCTCTGTAAATCTATGTAACAATTGTGATAAAGTCATAAAGATTCTGTGTCGGTGATTTGCATAAGGCACTTAGCATAGCACCTGGCGGGTTTGTAATAAAGCTCAGCCTTGAAGATGATGATCCTGTTTGTCATTGTGATGTTGATGCTCATGATTCATTCTACCAATCTGATAAAATCAGCCAAATAAGGGAGATGAAAAACCCTTCCTGCCAGTGCTAGTATTGCTCTTTATCCAGGATGGGCATATCTCCTCCCTGTACAATGGAGATTTTCTCAGCATATACTTGCCTTTGGCTTGACAGGGCTTTTCATTAGACAGAAATCACCACTACCTTACTTTCTGTGGAACTGCGACAAATTTTAGAGAAAATGAAAATAGTTCAGTCCAACTACAGATCTTGAACAAATAAATTTTGTGTATGTGTGTGGTGTGGGGGATAGGTAGAAAAGGTGCTTCTGTTTTCTTCTTGCCTGGATGGAAGCTGGACCAGGTTAATGTGGTAAAGAACTCCATAATGGTGAACATTTGCACACAGGCAAAATCATCTTGTACTCTTCCAAATCATGCAGAGTATGGATAATGGCTATAAGCCAGAATTTTGAAAACTAAAAATTACAAAACAATTTTCAAAATCAAACAAGCAAACCTCTAACTACTTCTGGACACATCAAAGGTTACAAAACTACTCTATGGCACACCACATTTAATATTTGTGGAAAATAATTACTGGGGTATTTGATTTCAGGTAAAGCTTTGTTTTGGCCAAATTATCATGATATCCAGTTTGTTTTTTATTAAATTGGTTTTGGGACGTTTTGTTTTCATTAAAATCACCTGAAGCCCATCTAGAACCATCTTGAATGCAAAATGAAATCACCTGGACAGATTTTGATTTAATTGGTCAGGGGTGTTGTCTGGGCACCAGTTTTTAAAGCTCCTTAAGTGATTTCAACGTTTAGCCAAGTTTGGCAACACTGAACAAAAGGGTCCTACTCAGGAGTATTACAGGACTTTTCAATAAAATCAAGGAAAAGAACACTGTATTTTACTTATGGACTTAAAATGTTTATCACTGGGGCTTTGGGAATAGTTTCATCCCATTATCATTCCATGCTAAATTTGCAGTCAGATAAAGAATACTAAATAAAATTCTTTTTATTTTTCTTATTTGAACCTCCTGTTATCTTTTCAAGGCAGACACGACAACTATTATTTTCCCTATTTTACAAATGAGAAAACAGGTTTAGAGAAGTTGGAGGCATTTTCAGTATCTAAGGGAGGCAGAGAGAGATGTGTTAGTACTCACACCACTCCTTGCTATACATTTCTTTGGACACTTATCCAGCATCCCTTATGTTATATGTTTATGTTTAGATCCCATTTCTAGTAAGGCTGTGAGCTCTTTACCACTTGTTATTTCATTCATTCATTCTTTAGTCATTCATTTAGGATGCTTGGATGGGTTTTTTCATTTGTTTTGTTTTGGCAGAGGAGGTTGAGTCATATGGGAGCTACAGTTGTCAACAAGACAGAAATCATGGTCTCATCCTTAGAGAGCTTGGAGTCTAGTGGTGGAACAGGCAAGTGAATAGGTAGTTACCATAAATTAACATAAAAATCAACATAGAGGGGGAACTAACTAATCCTTATGAGAAAAGAGGGGTAGGGTGGAAGTAAACAAAGGAAGAGAATCTAAGTTAAAACTTGACACAGGAGTAGATTTTGCCCATTTGAGAGAAGCTACCAGATTCTCTGGTGGAAGGAAAAGCACAAGACTGTAGAGAGAGAGAGAGAGAAAGAGAGAACAACCAGACAGTGGATAAGTGAGCCGGACAACATTATAATGGGGAAGGGGATAAGTTAAGCTGAAGAGAGAAGCTAAGGGCAGATCATAAAATGGCCTTGTCACTTAGGAGCCGTATTAAGGATTTTGTATTACTCTAGGGAAAATGCTGTGTTTATGTAGGGCTTTAAGCAGGGCACATCACAATCATATTTGTGTTTCAGAGAAGATCTGTCTGTCCCAGAGTGTCGTTTTGACCATTAAGCTGGGCTTACCCAGCAGGAAAGAAATCCTGTAGTTTTGGCTGTAAGGATAGAGAAAAGTATCCAAATAGAGTGATGTTTCCGCTTTGGACAACACAGGCCTTCAGATTGATTTGATTTGATTTGGCGGTACAAGAGAGGCCCGAGGGTGACAGCTGGGCTGAGCCACTTGGGAAGCGACTGCATAATGAGGAGAGAAGCGGACTGGACAGAAACAGTGGGTTCATTTTCAGAATGTTGCATTCGAGGCATCTGGGCTGCTTTTTACGATTGGGTTCACCGCATAAAATACACTCCATAAGAATTATTTATTATTGTACAATCCAAGCTTGAAAAATTCTACCAACCCACTTTACTACTGGAAATAATCAAAGTGGGAACCTCTCCCAGCTACCTATTAAATCCAATGAGAACGTTTATGAAAACACGTTCGCCCGCGCTTCCGACACGTTGGTTGGCTTTTACGCATGCTCAACACGTACCACAGGCCCCGAGCTCCCCAGTTCTCGAAGCGCGAAAATGCGGTTTCCCCCTGCTGGTCAGACCTGCATAATGCAGCTGGAGGAGAGAAAATTCCTAGGGGCGTGGTAGATGGCGGGTGACGTAGAAATACGGCGTCGACGTAGAGGCAGTTGCGTCAGTGGCGCGCGCCGTGGGAAACCTGACAAGCAGCATGGCTGCGGGCTGTTCGGAGGCGCTGAGGCCGAATACGGCCTCCGACGGGTCCCTCGTAGGCTCGGCAGGCGTCCTGCCTTGCCTAGAGCTTCCTACCTATGCTGCTGCTTGTGCGCTGGTGAACAGCCGCTACTCCTGCCTGGTGGCCGGGCCACACCGAAGGCACATCGCGCTGTCGCCTCGCTACCTTAATAGGAAACGCACCGGCATCCGAGAGCAACTAGATGCGGAACTCCTCCGCTACTCCGAGAGGTATAAAGGGTTTTTTAAGTTTTTCTTCTCCGAGCAGGCAATGACATAACGTGGCTTGCCGCCCCTTCTTTTGGCGCGGGAAGGGGCAGGGGGTGGATGAGATGATGGCGCAGCAGGAATGGGGTGAATGGTAAAGTTTGCACCGGCCCCCGGGATTTTAGCCCGGGATTCTAGAGTCACAGTCCGCCCCTCAAAGCCAGTACCGCACTGGTAGAGATCTGTACGGGGTCCCTGTCATAGGCAGAGGAGAAAACTTAAAGGTGAAGTTCAAGTGTCAGCGGAGGGAGTGGACAATCTCGCACCAGATATTCTATGAGGAAGTATAGAACAGGGGTCTGCTCTGCAGACGTGGTAGGCCCAGCTGTGTTTGACATTGAACATTACATTCAGCCCCTTCCAGATAATGTTTTCTCATTGGTAATGAAAATTTGGTATGCAGCACTTCAGTACATTCTCTTTCATTCCATAGAAGATTGCACATGAAGCAGTAGTACAACTGTTTAATTGTACAACATGAAGGGCAGTTTTTGTTGTTGTGGCCCTGGTAATTTCCTCGGCTTCTCTTCTCTTGGACGTGATCGGGGATGAGGGAAATACCATTAGTTTTGTTTTATTTTGAAGAGTTTATTTATTCGAACTGGTGAGTCTACTGCTTTTGGGAGAGGAAAAAAATCTTTTGGTGCTTTTAAATTAAGGTATTAAAAATGATATGAAAGCTCGTAATTACGGTGGTGTGGGGAGATGTGCTTTGGTATTATTCGGGACTGCTTTGGTTCAAAAGAGGAGCTCTAAAACTAGGCTGAATGGATTCCTTCAAGAGTCATGGTTGCCCTTCAGAATTCCATGAACACTCGGAAATTGTAGGAATTTCTTAGATGAGTATCCTTAGGCACAGTATCCAAAGCTTTCACCACTTCCTCAGTGGACCCAGGACCCCCACAAACATTGTAAGAATCAAGCATGTCCAGAATATACAATTTCCTCCAAGCACCGACACACACTTGTTGTGTATTTATTATATACGAGGGACTTCAGATATAAAAACAAAAAATAAAATTTTTGGTCAGGGAGCTTTAAGCTGTAGTAAAGACATAAGACAGTTAATCCAGTGGTGTGTTAAAATTCGACAGACATCTAAAGTTGTAGTAAGAGGAGTGGCGAATTGGATCTTGGGACTTTTGAGAACAAGTAGAAGAGGGTACATTCAGATGGTGTTGTAAGGGGATCAAGGGGGCTCGGACACCGAAGTTCAATTAGCCAAATTGTATTAGAGAATACCTACGCAGGGGCTGTCACCTCTCCATGTAAGGAGGGAGAGCAGCCCCGAATTCTTTTTTTCATGGGTTTTTATACTTTTCTTGCAGGCAGGTGCTAGCTAAAGCAAGCGAGCTGTTTCACAGAAGTCGGAGGTTTGCAGTTAGCTATATCCTGTACCAGTTGGCAGCAGCTAGAGAGAAAATACTGTTTTTTAATTCTTTCTGTCTTCAAATATTTTCTAAGAACAACCACCCTGGCTCTACCCAACTCCCCCCATCTTACCCTAACCCACTCTACCCAACTCCCCTCCTCTTCTTACCCTAACCCAGTACTTTTCCATTATTACTTAGCAGAGCACAAGTGCCATCTTAGGCTGAGTTACTTCATTCCCCACTGGTCTTGTTAGTAAATCAAATCCTTGATTCTATGAGGGGCTCTGAGTCAGGTAGGGGCTGGTACTGGGAATTTAACACTAATAACTTTATTGCTTGCACCTGATTTTGTACGAAAGCCATGAGGCGGTTGATTATAAGGGTCCTGCAGGTGAGTCCTATAAGGAGGAGGACTAGCGGACCGGCGAGTGTAGACAAGAGTGTTGTGAGCCAAGGGGACCAATTAAAGAGACTCTCATACCAGTATTGGCCTTCTTTTTGTTGTTCTTCCCTTATTTTGATTCTTTTTCTGACCAAGGCTAAACTATCTCTGATTACCCCAGATCTATTAGCATAGAAGCAACAAGTTTCTCCAAGAGCCACACAAAGTCCGCCTTCTTTTAGGAATAGTAAGTCCAGCCCACGGTGATTTTGCAGGGCTACCTCTGCCAAGGAGTTCAGGGAGGTCTCTAGGTGGGAGCTCTTTGAGATCCACGTTGATTTGGGTGGTGAAGGTACGAAAACTGGGGCTTAGGGGCCCGGTGGCCAACGCGGTTATGCTCATAGCGGCGGATTCAGCTAGTTCCACTCCAACCAAGAGAGGCACCAAGATGGAGCCTCTGATCCACCTGTGCAGTACTGCAAAGTGTTCCAGTCCACCTTCTCCTGAATAATAATACACTTGAGGAACAACATGAGTTAGTATACAGATTTGTGGTTGTTCAGCCATAACAAGAGAGGATATGCAAGGGGTTAAACCAGTGGAGCAGGCAAACCATGTGCCGTTGTAGGCTATGAGGGTGTAGGTGACAGCCCCTTCAGTTTCTTCTCCCACTCCCTCTGGGAGCTTTATGACAGTATCACAGTTATCTTTATATAGAGATAATGACATACCGTAGTTGGGGGAAATCAGGCATGTCCCTTGCCCCTGGAGATTTTCAAGGGTTAGAGCAGGCATCCTAGTCCAATCACAGCGGGAGTTCTTAGTTACATTCCTAATGCTAGTATCCGTATTTCCTATTGAAACATTAGTGGCAAGCCCGACATAGTATGGAGGTGTGAGGGATTTAGGCACAACTAACAATCTTGGGTAGCATTTGGGTTTGTACTGTTGATAAGCCTGAACACTGCATCTAGGGTTTTTAATAGAGTGCTGGGCAGTCTCGCCCTGCTCTAGAGGTGCAACCGGTCCGGCTGCGTAGGCTCTGGGGTTGGAGCTGCCAAGCTCGAGCTTGCGCTGGAGCCTGTGGCTGCAATTTTGGGAGTTCCCCGGTCTCTAACCGGGTTTAGCACTGGGTTGGGCCCGATGGGTTTAGGGGCTTTAAGTATGGTCATCTTTTGGATGGTAAATAAGACTCCTGGGTCTGGCCCTGTGACATACAGTCGCAGTCCCCAAGTCCTCCCTGCTTTCCATTCGTCTCGGTGCCAATCTTTAATGAAGAGTTTTAACCTGTTACAATTTTTGTTGGTGGTGCATGGGCTGTTTTGGCATCGCCTGAGCCCAATACGTTTTTCAGAGTTAGTCCCTTTCTATGAAGCTATGGTCTCACAGCCCCAGGATTGACAGTAATAATGTGCAGCCCCTCCACAGCCTGCAGCATTGGTGGGACATGCGTAAAACTGCTGGTTTTTCAGCTTTTGGGCTAAGCTCTTGGATACACAACCCCGTATTCTTCCCTGGGCATTTAATCCCCCGAAGGAGGCTGGGGCACTCATTCCATACTTAGACACAAAAGCTTGGTCTAGCAAATCACATAGATCAAATTCAAAAGAAGGCTGTTGGTTGGTAGTGTTTGTCCTGGCAATTTCCTGTCCATTTTCGGTCCGAGATAGAATCCAGGTGTGGGGAGTTAAGTGATGAGATTTTCCCCAGCCCCACCCTGTTATGCCTGGTGGCTGGGGGAACCACCAGCAAAACTAGGAGGAAGACTAGGAGGATTGCTGGGACAAACGTACCTTTAACGGGTCGCTTGTGCGCTCTACCTTCTATGTTTTTGGCGCCTGACTGTTTTGCGCCCTTTTTACTTGTGTATAGTGGATCCAAGCCTTTTTTCCTGCTACCTTGACCACTGTGGGAGTGGTGAGAATCACAAGGAAAGGCCTTGTCCACCAGGCCTCGAGGGAGTCCGGGTTATGTCTCTTGATCCACAACCAGTCACCAGGTTCCAGGCGGTGAAGAGCGTGGAGGCCAGTGGGTGTGGATTCTGTATTTTGCTGGGCGTCAGCAACTTTCTGGAGATCCAAACGAAGAAGTTGGAGGGCCTGTAAAGAACTGAGGAAATCATGGTTATTTATGGAGGCTAGTGCCTCTTGTCTTAATCTGGGTATCACTGGTGGGGGAAAACCATACATGATTTCAAAAGGGGTAATGCCAGCTTTATAGGGGGTACAGCGAGTTTTCAACAAGGCAAAGGGGGGGGAGTAAGCTTAACCCAATTTTCGCCAGTCTCTAAGTGCAATTTGGTTAAGGTTTCTTTGATAGTCCTATTCATTCTCTCTACCTGTCCAGAACTCTGGGGCCTATAGGTACAATGTAACTTTCAAGTAATTTTTAATGCCTCAGCTACTGCTTTTGAAATTTGGGCGGTAAACGCTGGGCTACTGTCAGACCCCAACGCTATGGGCAGACTAAATCAGGGGATAATCTCCGTGAGTAGGAGTTTCACCACCACCTGTGCCGTTTCCTTTTTGGTAGGGAATGCTTCAGCCCATCCTGAGAAAGTATCAACTAGTACCAGCAGATATTTGTACCTGTACTTGCCTGGTTTGATTTCTGTGAAGTCCAATTCCCATTGTTTTCCAGGGCTTTATCCTTTATGACGCTGCCCAATGAACCATGGGGTTTTAGTCCCATTTACCTTTATACAAGTTAAACAGCAGCTGGTGATGTCTTTTGCTTTTGATGTTAAACTAGGGATGTAGAAATACCTTGAGACAAGCTGTTGGAGTTTAGTTGCACCCAGGTGGGTTCCTTGGTGGAGGTGTTGTAAAAGGTCATACGCAAGTGCCTCGGGGAGGAACACTTTGCTGTCTGGGGTTTTCATCCACCCGTTGGTCCTTCTGTGAAGCCCATCTCCGCCCCTGCTCTCCACCCCTCATGGGAATAGGTTGGTTTAGGGGGCAGGAATTTTGAAGGTAACACAGGCAAGATATCCATTGGCCCCACTGGTCTTTGGGCTGCTTCTTTGGCAGTGTGATCAGCAAATGTGTTGGCCCTGGTGATGTCTGAATTATCCTTTTGATGGCCCCGACAATGGATGATTGCCACTTCCTTAGGGAGCCAGATGACTTCCAACAGGGCTAGGATCTCCTCTTTGTTTTTTATCTCTTTTCCTTCTGAGGTTAAGAGTCCTCTCTCCTGGTACAGGGCCCCATGTACGTGTGCTATGGCAAACGCATACCGGCTGTCTGTATAGATATTGACAGCCTTTCCCTTTGGCAGTCTAAGGGCTTGAGTCACTGCTAAGAGTTCTGCCCTTTGAGCTGAGGTGCCATGTCCCAAAGCCTGTGCCCATAGTACCTCACTTGTGGTGGTGACCCTGCTCCTGCCATTCATACTCCATTGCGAAGGAAACTGTTCCCATCCGTAAAGAGTTGCAATTCTGCAGTTGGCAGGGGCTCATCCCAGAGGTCTGGTCTTAGACTGGATGGTGCATCCAGGACCTGCTCGCACCTATGCACTGGCAGAGTGGGGTCATCGTCCAGGAGGAGGGTGGCTGGGTTAAGGGCCGTGGTGTATAGGAAGCTTACCTGTGGAGGGTCCAGTAAGAGTACCTGATACTGGATGATGTCGGCGTTGGAGATCCATCGGTCAAGGAGGCTCCGTAGCAGTGCTTCTACTGTGTGCACACCGGCAACCTGTAAGTCTTGACCCAGGGTTAGTTTTTTGGCCTCTTTCACAAGTAGGGCGGTGGATGCAACGCACACAGCTTTCCCAGGAGATCCCTCCCTAATAGCGGGTATGGACAGTCAGGCATAACCAAGAAGGAATGTGTGATAACACCTTTTCCCAAGTTCGTGAGTCTGGCGGTTGTCCAGGGGTACATCTTAGGTTGCCCCGTCGCTCCCACTATGGGAGTTTTTGTCTTAGAGGACCCACAGCTTCCTTTAGCTCAGAGAAGGTGGCTCCCGTGTCAACTAAGAAGTCCATAGGCCAGCCCCCTACCTTTAGAATTATCATGGGCTCCCGGGGACCGAGTGGGTAAGAGCCCTGACCTTTTCATTCTGCATTCTCTAGGAGAATTGGGGTTGGCGTTCCCTTAGGTTTCCCCTTGCTTGGACATTCATTTTTCCAATGTCCAAATTGTCTGCAGTTTGCACACTGGTCAGATGCCAGCGATTTTCCTTTGCGGGAAGTTCCCCCTGGAGGGTTTTTGCCAACTCCCGCGGAAGGTCTCCCCCTGTCTTCGGGGCTGTTTGTGCTCCTGCAAAGCGGCGATGATAACCTTTGCTGTTTTTTTAGTGGTTGCCATCTCTGCAGAGTCTTGATTGTTGAAGACCTTCTGGGCTACTTCAGCCAATTCACTGAGATTTTTCCCTTCAAATCCATCTAATTTTTGTAACTTTTTTTCTACTGTCTGGGGCTGACTGTGACACAAAAGCTACATTAATCGCCCTGCTGTTCTCCGGGGCCTCCGGGTCTGTGGGAGTGTAGGTCCGGTATGCCTCAAACAATCTCTCTAAGAAGGCGCCCGACTCTCCCCAGTCCCTTGAACCAATTCACTAACCTTAGACATATTTGTGGATTTTCTAGCAGCTCCACGGAGGCCCTGCAGCAGAGTCTGGCGATATTGGGTCAACGACCCCCTACCTTGATTGGTGTTCGGGTTCCAATCCGGTCTGTGGATCGGGAAGTGGGTCTCTATGAAGGCCGCATCGCACGCCGGCTGTCCGTCAGTCCCCAAAACGGCCTTCTGCGCCTCGCGGTTAATCCTTCCACTCTCTTCAGACGTGAAGAGGACTTGCAGGAGCTGCCGACAGTCGTCCCAAGTGGGTTGGTGGGTGTAGAACACCGTCTTAAGGAGGGAAATGAGACCCTGGGGCTTCTCAGAGAAAGGAGGGTTTGGGGACTTCCAATTATAGAGGTCACTAGTGGAGAAGGGGGCATAAACCATAAATGGGCGGACAGTTCCTGGTAGGGGTGCCATCTGGCGCAATGGCAAAATGGCCGGGGGTGCTAGGCCCACGGAGGAATCCAGGGAGGGAGGTCGATTTCCCCTTCCTCGGGTCCTTGGTGGACTGTAGGGTGGCTTGGGGACCGCCTCCAATCCTCCTGCATCCCTCCCTGCCCGACCAGCCCCTTCCCCTACGACTTCCCCAGCGACCCAGGTGCGTAGGGTGAAGTGGGTCGAGAAGAGGATCTTCGGCCAGCAGTGGGATGACTGGAGGACCAGTCTTTGCGGCTTTTTCTGTGGGCTTGGTCTCTTTGCGGTGACTATCCGCGGTTTGGCCAGAAGGTCCTGTGAACAGAATCTTGGATGGGTTAGCCTCCACACATTTAGCTAGGTAGGATGGCCTTTCAGTGGCAATATCAATCCAGACATCGGTATACGGAACCTGGTGTGGATGGCCGTCCAGGAGGCCTGGGTGACCATAAATCACCGGCCTGAGCAGAGAGATGAGACAAGTTAAAGGAGCCCTGGGGGGCCAGTTAGTGCCAAAAGAAGTCCACGCCAACTCACAGAGGGTCCGGAGAGTCTGGGCGTTGACCTGTACCCCATATCCCCGGGCTCTCCTAGAGAAATCGGAAAAGTTTTTCAAGAGGCACCCCGGGGGGGTCTTCTGTGAGGAAGGTACCTGTCCCATGCTGAAAGCGAATAGCTGGCTAAAAGCGAGTTAAGCAAAATAATCAGAAAAGAATCCTAAGGAGGGAAACTATGCTTACTACAACCCAATACAGAAGTGTTAACAGAATCTTTTGTCCTCTGCTCCAATCCTTAGGAGTTATGGCATAGAGTTCTCTACCAAATACCAGGGTCAAGAGACCTGTTATTATGTGAAATAGGCCGATCATGAAAAGGAAAAAGCACGTTAAGAGAAAAGTGAGCTCACTTACTGACGAACATTAAACAACACATACTAAAATCCAGACAACACTCAACCACGAACCATGAATCAACATATATTGACACTTCAGAAGATTGTAGTCACCCCAGACTACCCGGCGGAGTTCCCTGCAGGCACTCACCCTGCCCTGTGAGTTTCCTGAACCAACCAAGTGGGTCCGGAGTGACATCTCACTCCGGATCCCAGGTGCGACCCTTGCGCTGCGTCCAGCGGGTCTGTCACCTCCAAGTTCTGTACAGAATAACCCAAATTCACCAGAGACGTCTCTTTCCTAGGCGCCTGCGATTGTCAAACGCGGGGCAGAGGAACGTCTCTCTGGTAGTCCCCTGCAGCGGTCCGGAGTCCCTAAGTATGGCTGCGGGGCAGAGGAACGTCTCTCGGTGGCCTCCCCTACAGCAGGCAGCGGGCACTGCTTTTGGCTCTTTTGGCCCAAAGTCCCACCACTTCCCCCTAACCCCCTAACCGCAGGGCGGAGGAACCTCTCTCTGGTGGTCCCCTGCGGGGGAGGGAGCGGAGCTCCGTCCGGTCGGTCAGGCCTCAAGCGGTTGATCTCGCTGGGGCCTCCATATGTTGTATACCAGCGAATCAAGGGGGCTCGGACACCGAAGTTCAATTAGCCAAATTTTATTAGAGAATACCTGCGCAGGGGCTGTCACTTCTCCATGCAAGGAGGGAGAGCAGCCCCGAATTCTTTTTTTCATGGGTTTTTATACTTTTCTTGCAGGCAGGTGCTGGCTAAAGCAAGCGAGGTGTTTTACAGAAGCCGGAGGTTTGTGGTTAGCTATATCCTATACCAGTTGGCAGCAGCTAGAGAGAAAATACTATACTGTTTTTTAATTCTTTCTGTCTTCATATATTTTCTAAGAACAACCACCCTGGCTCTACCCAACTCCCCCCCTCTTCTTACCGTAACCCAGTACTTTTCCATTACTACTTAGCAGAGCATGACAAGCGCCATGTTAGGCTGAGTTACTTCAATGGTAACATTCCAGACAAAGAGAGTGGCATAAACAAGTGGGTTGTAGATTGAACTAGTATGCTTTGACCAGAGAACTGTAAGTACTAGATAACTGGAATAAGGTTTATATCAAGGGAAAGGCATTGGGTGCCACTGGAGAGGAGGTGAGGAGCCATTATATGATGGCTTAAATAGGATGAGAGGGTGGATGAGGAGACCAATTAAGAGGTTATTATAATTGTCCAAGAGAAAAATGATTAGAAAGGATGAATTTGAGAGATTTAAAGATATGCAAGGTGGTCATTAAAATCTGAAAACATAGGCGCAAGTATGTTGCTATTTTCTGTAACCAATTATTGCCTCCACTTGACAGGTATGGGGAAAGTCACCCAGAGTGGCTCTGAACAGATTTCGACAGCTCTCTTTCATTTCTTATGGGTTATGCTAAGGACTCCTGTTTATTCAGTGCAAATCAGGCACTGCATTATTGATGAGGGACAAAACATTGAACATCTTACTAAATATGAAGTGAGGCTACCCCCTGCACTAACACTTACTTAGAATGGTTTCTAAAAAACAAAAGCAAAGGAGGAAGAGATGTGTAGGTGTGTTTGGGTGTCTGTCTTTATCCGATGACTGTTAATAAGTTATATGCTGTGAGTTGCTTTCTCACAGGTTTGATGGATTTACATGAACTCTTTGGGCCTTAAAGTCTGTTGTCATATTCCCCAGACATCTGTCTGAACCCTATAGTACCCAATTCCTCCCTTTTATTAATGTAAGAAATATTTCACGGTACCACCTTTATTATTGTGAAAACACTCTTTACTGTGCTAAATGAAATCTACGGGTAATATAATCTACCTATACAGTTTCCAAAAAGAAAAAGAAAAGTCTATGGAGTATTCCACTACACTGCAACAAAACGTGTTTCAATATGCTCAGGCATGACTCCCTGGGAAGACTGAAGTAGGTACCTCGTGTACCAACATGAAAACATCACTGTGAATGTGTCAGTTTCAAATGTAGATTGATGCAGGTGTTTTAAATTGATAACTCGTAACACATATAGTATCTCCAGTTACCAATGCTTTTCTGAAATAGTTGAGTAGTTCTTGGTAAAGAGCCACACAAAACAATCTCCTCTTGAATTTACATATTACTACATTCCTGTGAATTTTAATGTTTATTAAAACCATGCCAAGATGACTTTGTGTTGATAAGTTTTTTAAGGTTTGTCCTTGAAAAAGGTTTGTCCTCTTTTTCAAAAGTCATGCAGAGCTAAGGATCTTTCTTCATTGGACAGGACTGTCCTGTACATGGCAGACTATTTCTCTTGCTTGGCTCTTGCAATGTTTGTGGCAACCATGACTAGCAGCACAAGTCCTCAAATGTCCCCTAGGGCAGCATCAGGCCCCAACCTTTTTGGCACCGAGGACCAGTTTCATGGGGGACAATTTTTTCATGGACCAGGAGGTGTGTGACAGGTGAGTGGGGGGGGTGGTTCAAGAGCTCAGGTGGCCCATGTGCAGCCCATTCCCTAACAGGCCATGGACCTGTACCTAGCCGTGGCCCCGGGTATTAGGGACCACAGCCCTAGGGGACGGCAATACTCCTACTTGAGAACCACTCTCTGATAGTTAAAAGAGAAGGCTTTAATTAGGGGGAGCAAAGTCTTAATTTTTGTTTTTCTATCATGGAGTTACTTTTTTTCTTCCTGCTCTCCAACTCTGTGTTTTCTGTGCCCCTAATACTATCTTCATGATGGTATCGTTCCTGCTTAGGAAAGCCACATGCAAAAATTAACTACTCAGAAGAGTGCTTTCCTGAGTAAGTCTCTGAGTTTATGGTTTTCATAATTTGGTAGTTGTTAAAGTTTCTTTACTGTGGCTCCTGTTTTCCTAAAAAAAAAATCTATCAGGGATAAATCCTTTCCCTTATTTTATGTGAATCATGCTAGAAATTTAATTGAGTTCATTAAAAAAAATTATCTCTGCTGCCTTAAAATCGTGTAGAATCCAAACATATATGCAGGTAGATTCAATAAAATTTAATAGATTAAGATTAAAAACAGTGATAAAATTATACATCGGGTCCTATAGGAGTAGAGGAATGATTTTAGCTTTGCCTCAGAGAGTCAGGGAGGTTTTCTCCAACTAGTAGTAGATGTGGTAGTGAAGCTACCAGGTCTTTCTCTTTAGTAGCTATAATTCCTCAAGAACTAGGAAATAGCATTTTGAAAAATAGTTGCCCCTTAATCCTGACTCTGAAATTTGTAGACTAATCTAAAATGTCAGAGTTAGGTCTTAATAAATGATGTAGTTGTATTTCTTAACATTTCCATTTACTAGCAACAGTTGCAGTTTGGGATTTTACTCTATTAAGTCATTGGCTTTAATATTCAGGGGCTTCCACTTTAACCCTAATATGTCCCTTATTATATGCTTGCCATCAATTACGGAAATTCAGTAATGGTGGATAATACCAAAATTGCCTGTGAATCAGTCATACTCACAGAAATACACATTTTCCTTGCCAATTCTTATTATTTCTCTTTCTAGCATGACTAGAGTTCAAATAGGGAAGGGTCGATTTATTGCTCATGCATAATTGGGCATTTCATTTCTGAGTACCTATCTCTAATAATCATTTTTAACTTAGCCAACACCCTGGAACTCTTTTGTGAAATGGGATTGCTAAAGTTGTTACAGACTAATCATATGCTATTGTGTTTTTGACATGGGTGATATATTCAGGAGATACATGCTTTTTGGATACTTAAAATATCTAATCAGTATGATAATGGCCTAGTTAAAAAGAGAACAAAAGATATCATTTTCTTCTTCTTTCTTTTGCAGTCTTTTAGGTGTCCCCATTGCATATGATAACATCAAAGTTGTGGGTGAACTGGGAGATATTTATGATGATCAAGGGCATATTCATCTTAACATTGAAGCAGATTTTGTTATTTTCTGCCCTGAACCAGGGCAGAAGCTTATGGTATGTATATCATTTTTTCTAGCTTTTTTTGTATATTTATATAATTATGTCATTTTGAAAATTTTTAGAGATTGTATATACTTTGAAGTAAATTGCTGTTGTGGGTAAATAAAAATTATTTTAAAAGGAAAAAAAATAATTTCAGTTCAACCTAGGTAAGTCTTTAAACTTCAGTCTCCTAAAACACATGCATGCACAAAACAAATGTCCCATCTATTCTTTGAATTAGTATCACAGTGATCTTAAGGGAAAATAATCAGTTATTGTTGTTACTATTTTAAAATTTCTCAATTCCACACAAATGCCTTTTCTTTATAAAAGATTCAAAGAGTATAGCGTTATACTAAACAGGAGTTTGAATGGTTGTGGAGCCAAGTAGGTAATGAAAATGAACGAACGAGGAGAGGGCAGCCAGTCTGTAGCTAGGAAATGAAAGCCCTGTGTGGAAGGTCTTCCAGTTTTTCAGAACCTAGAAATTGATATAAAATCTACTGAAACATATCCCTTTATCCTCTTTACTTGCCCTTCTCTTCCTCTAGCAGTTCTGTGCGTGTGTATATATGTCTTCATATGTGTATGTATATTTATGTGTGTGTATATGGTTTTTTTCTCTAGGTAATAAAAAAAATTATAGGAATTGCTTAATCTAATAGATAAGGATTGTTGACTAACCCTTAATACTGTTAATAAGAATGTAGATCAGATTTCACTATGACAAAGTCAACAAGGCACTTCTAATTTTTTTTTTTCAATATCAAACTAATAGGAATAGTATCTTTTGCCTGCCAAACTGGGATCATAGAACAGTAATCCAAACTATTAAAGTTGGCAGTAGATTTGTATTCTAAAATTCCAAAACTTAACTTCCATCTGTTTTGTATAAATTATTATTACAAAGGTAAACATGTACATGGAAATAATATTCAAACTGTACAGAAAGTGTGAAATGAAAAATGTCCCTTTTATTATATCTCCTATAAAATTTAGTCCTCAAATACTTTTAACCATTTGTTTTCAATTTTTATTTATATTTAGTGAGATATACTTTACATATAATAAAATGCACAGATTATATTATTCAGTTCAATGGATTTTGACAAGTCTGTATAGCATTCCATCTCCTAGAAAGGACCCTCATGACCCTTCCTGGTTAATTCCCTCTCTATTCCAGATACAGCTACTATTCTGATTTTGTTTATCATAAATTAGTTTTGCTTAATCTGTAATTCCATATTAATGGGATTATTATTATCTACTATTTTAAAATCTAGCTTCTTTCCGTCAGCATTTTTTTAAGTTTCATCCATGCTCTTGTATGCATTGGTTATTTGTTCCTCATTATTGCTCATGGTATTCAGTTACATGAATATGACACAATATGATTATTCATTTTCACTGATAGACATTTGGATTATTTCCATTCCAGGGCTGTTATGAATAAATCTGTTGCAAACATTTTTATTTCTCCTAAGTGAATAACTAGAAGTGGAAGTGCTAGGTCTCAGGGTACATATGTGTATTTAACTTTATGATAAACTATTGCCAGACTAATTTTCCATTCAACTCTTCCAACTTCTCTGAATCCTTGCCAAAGTCTGGTGGTGTTAGCCTTTTAATTTTACTTGTGGGCATATAGTGGTATCTCATGATTTTAATTTGCATTTCAATCATGAGCAGTTTGTTATATGTTTCAATGAGAAGAGCCTGTTCAAGTACTTTGCCCATTTTTAATTTTCATATTTTTAATATTGAATTTTACTTCTTTTTAGTATTGGTACAGATTTTTTTCAGATAAATGTATTGTGAATAGTCTCTCCCAGTCTGTGACTTATCTATTAACTTTTAATGGTATCATTTGATAAACAAGTACTTTTAATTTTGATGCGTTCCAATTTGTCATTTTATACTTTTACGGCTATTGCTTTCTGTATCCTATCAGGGAAATTTATCTGCACTCAGGGTGTAAAGATACTCTTCTGTAAACTTCAAGAAGCTCTTAGTTTTAGCTTTTCCATTTAGGTCTGTGATCATTCTTAAATAATTTTTTGCATGTAGTATGAGGGCCTTGAGATTCGTTTGTTTCTCTGTGTATTCAGTTGTTCCAGACTCATATATTCAAAAGACTTTTTCATTGATTTTTTAATTGATAGACTCCATTTTTATAGCAGTTTTAAGTTTACAGAAAAATTCAATAGACAGTTCAGATTTCCCATGTATACCCGCCCCAAACACACAATTTCCCCTGTTATTGATGTTATCTTGTGTTCGTATGGTGTTACAATTATTTGTAATTTGTTACAATTATTGAGCCAATATCAATACATTGTTATTAAAGTCAGTAGTTTACATTGTAGTTCAGTCTTTGTGTTGTACATTCTATGAGTTTTGACAAATGTATAGTGGCATGTGTCCACCATTGTATTCTACAGGATAGTTTTACCCTCCTGAAAATACTCTGTGCTACATCTATTCATTTCTCTCTCCCTACCTCCCTGCAAATCCCTGGCAACCACTGCTTTTTTTACTATTTCCATGGTTTTGCCTTTTCCAGAATGTCATATAGTTGGAATTGTACAGTAGGTATCCTTTTCAAATTGGCTTCTTTCACTGAACAGTTTTCATTTAAGATTCCTTTGTGTCTTTTTATAGCTTGAAAGCTTATTTATTTTTATTGCTGAATAATATTCCATTTTACGGATGTACCACAGTTTATTTAGACCTTCCAGAAACTACCAATGGGGACACCAGATTCCTGATTGTGACAGATAATGAAGTTTTATTCTGTCATATGTGTAAAGGATTGCTGATGTTAAACAGCACTGTGTATGTGTCGATGTTATTTAGATTCCTATGATTCAGAAAATGTGAATTTCGTGTTTAATGTTTCATGGTCTTCAGTTTTATACTGAAGGTGAAAAATAAGTTTTATGGAAACTTTTATTTTTAAGATTAAAATCATATAGCACATACTTTTTTTCTTTCAGTTTTAAAGCTTTTAATAATGTTTTTGTGATTTAGGCAAAATAGTCATGTTCAAGATTTACATATAAAGGGTAAGCTCTTTTCTAATAGGACTGCTTATATCATGCTAAATTGGATCACTAAAGAATGCATTTTTAAAATTCAGTCTGTTTACAGAAATGTAATATGGATCCCAGTTATAAAAAGCATATGCTTCCTGCCTTGAGGTCTTTTCACATGTATGTTATATCAGAGAGTATATTTTGCTTGGTTTCAGTGTAGTTAAACAGCAATAATGTATTCCTCAAGGAATCCTGCAATGGGGGCTAAGGTGTTTTCTTGGCAGGGGATGAGGGTTGGGTAATTAGTAGCTTATGCAATTAGACAATTGATGTGCAATTATTTAGTAAAGTTTGAGCTTTCTAAAAACTCTGTAGTGTTCTAAACGGATGTTTTGGTGTGACATGTGGTAAGTTTTAATTGAGGTAAACTTTTTCCATATTAAATTATATCATTAATTAATGTTTTCTCTTTGAAGATCATTTGAAGCTTATAAAGTTTAGTTCACCTTTTAACTCTACAGATCTCTTCTTAATGTTATACTCTTTCTTCTTTCATCTTCCCAGGGTACAGTTAATAAAGTGTCTTCTAGCCACATTGGCTGTTTAGTGCATGGGTGTTTTAATGCTTCCATTCCTAAACCTGAGCAGTTGTCAGCTGAACAGTGGCAAACCGTGCAGATAAACTTGGGTGATGAACTAGAGTTTGAAGTATTTCGTTTAGACTCAGATGCTGCTGGAGTATTCTGCATTCGGGGAAAACTAAATATCAACAGGTTAGTTCATGATGATGTAATTATCATTGGATACTTCATCATTTCTACTTAATTCTGAATTTAGAGAATATAAACTGCTCTTTAAAAAAAATCTGTTTATAGCAATATTCATGCTTTCAAGTCATAAAAATCAGTATTAATAATCGTAAGTAATCTATAACAATGCATCAAATATATATTCTAAAGCTATATGTCTAGCTAGCTATTCTGTATTTTAATAACTCAATTTTTTTGAGTATTTTCTAGTTTGTTAATTTTTTTAATTAAAAGCTGTTCTCTGAACTTGAAATTACTGAAAGCACAATTATATTGCTAACTATTAACCTGCATTTATTCTTATTTAAAACAACAACAAAAAAGTTTTGTGTATCATCATCTGTGCCAGGTAAATATTTTAATTTGTATATTATTCTACATTGAAATTCTTATAAGAATCACTCTGATTTTGAGTTTGTTTCCATGGGAGCCAAGTTTGGGGTAGGTGACAACTCTTGGAATACTGCTGATATTAGAAATTTTTTCTAGATTTTGCCTTAAAGTAATAGGATATAGGTTGCGGGGGGGGCAAAAAAGAGGAACGTGGGGCGCAGCAGGCCCACGAGGAGGTCAGCTACTCCTACCTGTGGAGCCAAGTCCCTAAGATAGGGGTCACCACAGAGGATAAGAACGTTGATAGGAAATAGAATAAAAGAATACACAGAGACTAATGTATAGCTTATAGTTTTATGTAAAAAGATCAGAATAATCACAGCAGAGTACTTAGGCAGCTAGTCATATCTCCATGAATGATCTAGCAATATGGTTAGATTCACATAGGTTTGTATAATCACAGATCTCAATTACTATTTGTAAGGGTAACACATTTTCATATCAGGGAATGCAGTTGCTAGGGGAGCAGAATTACACAGGTAGTGGATTAGGGTCAAAAGTCTTCTCAAAGGGCTACTAACAAGTCTTTATCTAGGTGAACAAACAGGTACAAAGTCTTTCAGGGGATAGCTTCTAAGTTCTAAGAGATAATCTTCAATTAACAGAAGTATAACAAAAGAGGTATAGTAACTCTATATTTCTTTGATGTAGTTATTATGGGCTTAAAGGTAAACAGACAGTTAGTCAGGAGTGAACAGGAAGCCTGATTTTCTACAGGTTGTTTATAACATCAGAGGCATGTCTATGAGCAAAGTACACCCATTGTCTCCAGCTCCCATCCTGTGGGCCAGATATTTACCTGTGTCTCGGCATTCGAGACCGAGAAAAGCCATACCGAGAGATAACCAGTAAGTCCCTTGGAATACCTCCCTACCGGAGATTTGAGAGCTCTCCCATGATAACAGCCTCTGATAAGTGAACCATTGAGTCCACACATTCTTTCTGGAAAAACCCCTGCAAACTCCTGTTTCTGTCTTTAATATAGCAATATTGGGTTATACAATAAAATAATGATCTTATGAGCCACATTTCATTAATTCCTCAATCATATTTCTCAACAGCCTTTCCTCTTTGAATAGTTTTTGTTCATGTCTTTTGCCAACTTTTTAATGGGATGTGTGATTTTTTCTTGCTGATTGGCTTAAGTTCTTTGTAGACTCTGGTTATCAGCCACTCTTTATGAGATGTATAGCATGCAAATATTTTCTCCCATTATGTAGGTTGTCTATTAATATATTGTGTCCTTGGCTGTTCAGAAGCTTTTTTCCCTCTCCTTTTTTTATTTCAGGAAAATATGAGAGTACAAACATTTTGGTTACATTTTATATCTTTGCCTCTCCCTAACAAGAGTTAGAGGTATGCCCCTCCCCTCCACATGCTCACCAATTTGATCAGGTCGCATTTATTTATTTTTGTTGTTGTTGTGATTGCTTTTTGCGCCTTCTTCATAAACTATTTTCCTAGGCTTATATGTGTAAGAGTTTTTCCGATATTTTCTTCTAGAATTCTTATAGTTTCACACCTTAGGTTTAAGTCTGATATCCATCATGAATTAATTTTTGTGAGTGGTGAGAGGTGCAAATCCTGTTTCAGCCTTCTACATGTCGCTATCCAATTTTACCAGCACCATTTATGGAATAAGGATTCTTTCCCCCAGTGTATGTTTTTGTCTGCTTTGACAAAGATTAGATGGCAATATGAGGATGGATCAATATCTGGTTTCTCTGTTCTGATCCATATATCTATGTTTCTCTTTTTGTTCTAATATCATGCTGTTTTGGTTACTATAGCCTTGTAGTATATCTTAAAGTCTGGTAAAATGATGGATCCTGATCTTTTCTTATTATGTAAGGTTGCATTAGCTATTTGGGATCTTTTCTGGCTCTATACAAGGCACAGAACTCTTTTTTCTAGGTCTGTGAAGAATAACATTGGTATTTTAATGGTGATTGTATTGAATTTGTAAATCACGTGGGGTAGTATAGACATTTTAACAGTGATGATTCTGCCTAGCCATGAGCATTATATGTTTTTCCATCTGTTTACTTCCTTTGCAATTTCTTTCCTCAATGTGTTGTAGTTTTCCCTATAGAGGTCTTTCACCTCCTTAGTTAAATATATTCCTAGGTATTTTATTTTATTTATACTACTGTAAGAGGTATTGCAGCTTTGATTTGATATTCAGCTTGAAGTTTGTTGGTATATATGGAAGCTAATTGATTTGTGCACATTGATTTTGTAGCCTGACAATTTGCTGAATTTATTTGTCAATTTCAATAGTCTCTTGGTTTAATCTTTGGGGTTTTCTAGATATAAGATCATATCATCAGCAGGGAGAGATAGTTTGACCAATTCTTTCTTAATTTCTATACCCTTGACTTCCTTCTCTTGTCTGATTGTTCTGGCTAGGACTTCCAGTCTATGTTGAATAGAAGTGGTCACAGTGCTCAGCATTCTCTGGTTCCAGTTCTAAGCAGGAACCCTTTCAATTTTTCCCCATTCAGTATGATGTTGGCTGTGGGTTTGTGGTGTATGCCTTTTACAGTTTTGAGATATGCACAATCTATGCCTATTTTCTTTTTTTATTTCAGGAAATTATGAGGGTACAAACATTTTGGTTATGTGGCATGACTTTGCCACATCCCAGCCATGATTTGAGAAATACCCTTCCCTCCCTACAATGCTCACTGTGTCCATTAATTGTGAGTTTACCCATCCCCAAGCCTCCTATCCCTAAAGCACCTTAGTGTTGATGAGTCAGTGCCAATTTGATGGCAAGGACATGTGGTGCCTATTCTTCCATTCTTGTGATACCTCACTTTGGAGGATGGGCTCAAGCTCTATTCAGGTAAATATAAGAGGTTCTAGATTGCTGGGAGTTAGCTACTCTCCCCAGCAGGATCGTCACAAGGCACAGGTCCCAGGCAGGATCATCACAAGGGATTTGGAAATAATAGAGACAGAGGCAAAGTATAGTTTAAAGTGATGGGGAAGTTAGGGGTCCTCCAGCATTCCCGTGAGCCAGGATGCCCTGAGTGAGGTCCCACATCAGTATTTATTGGTACAGCAAGCAGTTGTCCTTGGTCATAGAATTATGTGTACAGATTATTTGTTTAGGTTTTAAGGCTCCCCAACGTTTTCAAGGGACCCTTACCTAATTCTGCCTATGAGAGTAAACGGTTACAAAATTTTTCCAAGATAAACATTTTAAGCTGTAAGTTAAGAATAGACCTAGCTGAGCATACAAGTTAAAGATAAAAATGTATAAAGCAGGAACACCCAGCCTGCATACTAATCTAATCTATTTCTCTATATACCGAGACATGTTGTCAGGAGTGAAACACGAATACCCTTGAAGTTTATGATAGTTCCAGCTGCAAGTTGTCTGCTGGGTTAGCATCTTTCAACCAGTTTCTTAGCCTTGGGCCCCATGCTGACCTCTGCCTTGCACAAGCTTCAGACACTGGTTTGCAGGCCTTGAGATCCAATGCCACCTTGCAGTCACCCCTATGGGGAAATGCCCCCTCTTGTTGCTAAGCAGCTTCTGGTCTGTGAACTAACACACCCACAAATCCTTCAAGGCAAGGCCCTGCAACACTCCTGAAACTTTCCATGTCTCTTAGCTCTATTTCCCAACACTAGATCACTGTCATTTTTTTTAATTGAGTAGTGTTCTATTGTATATATATACCTTATTTTATTAATCCATTCACGGATTGACGGGCACTTGGGTTGTTTCCACATCCTTGCTATAGTGAATTGTGCTGCCATAAACATTTGAGTGCAGGTGTCTTTGTTATAGAATGACTTCTGTTCCTGTGGGTAGATGCATAATAGTGCTATTGCTGGATCAAATGGTATTTCTACTTGTAGCTCTTTGAGGTAACTCCAAATTCTTTTCCACAGAAGTTGCACTAATTTGCAGTCCCACCAGCAGTGTAAGTCTGTTCTTATCGTTCCACATCCTCACCAGCATTTGTTGCTTTGAGATTTTATTTTTGATAGAGGCCAATCTCACTGGGGTTAGGTGATATCTCATGGTGGTTTTGATATGCATTTCCCTAATGATTAGAGATGTTGAGCATTTTGTTATATGTTTGCTGGCATTATTCTGTCTTCTTTGGAAAAGTTTCTGTTCATTTCCGTTGCCCAATTATTGATGGGGTTGTTTGATTTTTCCTTGTTGATTTTTTTGAATTCTAGATAGATTCTTGTTAGTACCCCTTTATCGGAGGTGTAGAGAGCAAATATTTTCTCCCATTCTGTAGGTTGTCTATTCGCTCTAATGATAGTTTCCTGGGCTATACAAGCTTTTTAATTTGATCAGATCCCATTTATTTATTTTTGTTGTTGCTATGATTGGCTTTGGAGTCGTCTTCATAAATTCTTTGCTTAGGCTGATGTCTGAAAGAGTCTTCTCTACATACTCTAGGATTCTTCAGGTTTCATGCCTTAAGTTTAAGTGTGTTATCCTTCTAGAATTGATTTTTGTAAGAGGTGAGAGGTGGGGATCCAGGTTCAATCTTCTGCATGTAGCTATTTAGTTTTCCCAGAACCATTTATTGAAAAGGGATTCTTTTCCCCAGTGTATATTTTTGTCTGCCTTGTCAAAGATTAAATGACAGTATGTGTATGGTGTCATCTCTGGATTCTCAGTCCTATTCCAAATGTCTATGTGTCTATTCTTGTTTTCTTAAGAGTTATGATAAAAGGCTGCTGAATTTTGTCATATGGTTTTTCTGCCTCTATTGAGAGGATCATATGGTGTTTGGGTTTGCTTCTGTTTATGTGGTTAATTGTATTTATAGATCTGTTTATGTTGAACCATCCTTGCATCTCTGGGATGAAGCCCGCTTTGTTGTGGTGAATTATTTTTTTGATGTGCATTCGAATTCAGTTTGCAAAGATTTTATTGAGAATTTTTGCATGTATATTCATAAGAGATATAGTTCTGCAGTTTCCAATTCTTATTGTATCCTTTCCTAGCTTAGGTATGAAGATCATGTTGGCTTTGTAGAATGAGTTGGGGAGGATTGCCTCATTCTCAATCTTACAGAATAATTTCTGTAGTATAGGTCCCAGTTCTTCTTTGTAGGTTTGGTAAAATTTGGGTGTGAAAGCGTCTTGTCTGTGAATTTTTTTCTTTGAATACCTTTTATTGCTGCTTCAATTCCAGTGCTTGATATTGGTCTGTAAAGGAGTTCTATTTCTTCCTGATTGAGCCTATGGATGTTGTGTGTTTCCAAGAAGTTGTCCATTTCCTCCACATTTTAAAATTTATGAGCATTGAGATTTTTATAATGTTCAAAGATGATGTTTTGTATTTCTTTTTTTTTTTCTTTTTTATTGGGGGAAAACTACAAAGCATTTACAGTATAATGTTTACAGTCACAATTTATAGTGAGTTGATTTCCCAAAATATGTTACCACTCAAGTTGACTTATCTTGTTACATTTAAAAATCTACTCTGTCAAAGTAGTCCATAGAGTACATACATAGTGCTCCAACTGTATCTACGTACAACCAACACTCCAGGGTGGGATGTTTTGTATTTCCGTGATGTCAGCAGTGATTTCTCCTTTTTCACTGGTGATAGAGCTTATTAGGGTCCTTTTCTTTCTGCTTTTGGCTAATCTAGCAAAGAAGCTTGCAAATTTTGTTCATCATTTTAAAGAACTAACTTTTCATTTCATTATTCTTGTGTATAATTATTTTGTTATTGATTTCCTTCAGTTGTGCTCTTATCTTGGTTATTTCTTTTCTTCTGCTACATTTAGGATTGGTTTGCTCTTCCTTTGATACTTCCTTGAGGTGATTCATTAGATTGTTTTTTTGTTCCTTTTTTGTCTTTTGGATCTACATCTATTAATAGCTTTTAAGGCTATGAGTTTTCCTCTCAGGACTGCTTTTGCTGTATCCCACAGGTTTTGATAATTTGTGCCCCCATTATTATTTAGATCAAAGAATCTTTTGATTTTCATCTGTATATACTCCTTGACCCAACTATTATTCAGGAATAGGTTGTTTAGTTTCTATGACTTTGTGTAGAGATGAATTTTTCTGTTGGAATTGATTTCTAATTTTATTCCACTGTGCTCTGAGAAGATACATGGTATAATTTCTATATTGAAAAAATATATTGAGGCAAGTTTTGTTGACTAAGATGTGATCAATCTTTAAGAATGTTTCATGAGCTGATGAGAAAGATGTATATTCAGTGGTTTGTGGGTAGTATGTTCTATAAATGTGTGTTAGGCATGCTTGTTCTAGAGTTCTCTTCAATTTCATTGTTTCTTTGCTTATTTTCTGTTTGGGCAATTTGTTTCATTCTGTTAGTGGACTGTTTAACTTTTCTGCTATTATGGCCCTGCTGTTTATCATTTTGTTTAGGTCGAGTACAATTTGCTTTATGTATCTTGTAGTTCCTGTGTTAGGTGCATAAATATTTAGGATTGTTAGGTAATATTGTTGTATTGTTCCTTTTACCATTATATAGTGACCATCTTTGTCTTTATTTTTTTTAAATTTTAAGTCTATGGTAGCTAATATGAGAATGGCTATTCTACCTTTCTTTGGGTTTCTGTTTGTATGGAATATTTCTTTCCATCCCTTCACCCTGGGTATGAATGAGTCTTTGTGAGTTAGATTTGTTTCCTGGAGAGAGCAGATAGTTGTCTTGAATTTTTTTATCCATTCCACCAGGCTATGTCTCTTGAGTGGGGAGTTCAAGACATTCACATTTATTAAAAGAATTGATACATGGTGTGATTTTCTTTTCCTCCTGTTTAGTAGAACCTTATTACTTTGTTTTACGTCTCAAGCCATTGTGGTATTCACATTCTGAAATTAAGCTTTTGGATGATTTTATACTGGTGGGAATCCATTGTGCAGGTCTGTGTATAATGCAGGTCTGAGTACTTCTTGAAGGGCAGGTCTAGTCTTCGCAAATTCCGTCAGTGATCACTTGTCTGGAAAAGTCTTTATTGCTCCCTCATATAAGAAACTTAGTTTTGCAGGATACAAAATTCTATGGTGACCATTATTCTGTTTTAGAAGACTGAGGATATTTTCCTGTCCTTTGTGGCTTATAAGGTTTTATTTGAGAAGTCTGAAGTTAGTCTGATAGGTTTTCTTTCATAGGTTACCTGCTGTTTTTGCCTTATTGGTCCTAGGATTGCCTCTTTTGTGTTTATTTTGGCCAGCCTAATGACTATGTGATGTGGTGATTGCCTTTTCACAATGAATATCCCAGGAGTGCTTCTTGTACCTGGATATCTAGATTTCTAGCTAGGGCAGGAAAATTTTTGTCTATTATTCACTCAAATAAATTATCTACCCCTTGTGTAATTTCTTCTTCACTCCCAGGAATGGCCATGATTTTTATGTTTGGCCTCCTTACATAATCCCACATTTCTTGTAGGCTTTGTTCGTTCCTCTTATTTATCTGTTCTTTCTCATTGTGTGATTTTTTACCTCATAGGTGTTTTCTTCATACTCTGAGATTATTTTTACTGCTAGACCTAGCCTATTCTTAAGGCTTTCCACTGTGTTTTGTAATTTCTTGAATTAATTTTTCATTTCCAGGACTCCTGTTTGCTTTTTTTTAATAGTTTGATTTCTTTAGAGAATTTTTCATTCATCTCCTGCATATTTTTCCAGTTTCTTTGTGTTGGCTTTCTATTTTATTTTGTATTTCATTGAGCTTTCTTACAATCCATGGTAGCAATTCTTTATCTGTCATTTTAACCATTTCATTTCAGTTGGTATCCATTGGTGAGGAGTTATTGATTTCTATTGGAGGTGTCCTTTCACTCTGATTTTTCATGTTACTGGATTTCTTTCAGATTCCTTCTCATCTTTCCTCTTAATCAAGAGCTGGGTGTTCCAAAGCTGGCCTATGGCCCTGTCTCCAAGTCCCCAAAGATCGGTCCCTGACCATACCAAGGAGTGGAGTGCTGATCCTGAGTGGTCTTTGGAATGTGTTATCAGGTTTGCTGATCCTCTCAGGTTACTTCTGACCTGTTGTCTTCACCTTTTTACAATGGAGTGTAGTGGGTTTAGTACCTCAGCTTAATCTCTGAGCTGGTGGATTGTAATTGTGGGTATGAATCTGCTGCTCCTTAATTGCTTAAGTGGGAAGGCACTATGTTTAGCTATGGGGTTGTTCCCACTGTCATTGATTGTAGTTTTCATGGAGGAGACAGCTGCCATGGTAACCATTTGTGCCTGTGGTAGGCTCTGGTCCCACAGGTGGGGCACATGAATACCCCAAGCTTTAGGAGAAGCCCTGTGTCTCCCAGGGGGTGACTTGTTTCCTATTCTCCCTGAGATTGTGGGGGGAGCATGATAGACTGTGGCTTGAATGTGAGTGCCTGCGGGAGATGTTTTGCTAAACCTCATGGCAGCTCAGAGGTTGCTTATTTGTCCCCTAAGGGGAACCACTGATATGGGGTTCAGGGCTATCTCGCTAAGCCCAGGTAGCTGCTCTTGATAGAAGGTACATAATTGTGTGATTGTTATGGCCCCAAGCCAGGATTTTTCCTACCCTTCCACTGACCTGGTTTCTCTGTGGGATTGGGAACGTGCCCTCCCTATTTTCTCCCTGGAGTTCCATAGCACTCTCCCCTCTGATCAGTCCATGTCCATTCCCTCTCTGCCTAAGACCAGCTCTCGAGCAACCTCACAGTTCATGTGTTTTACCCACTGGCATGCATCTCCATGTGATACTGGCAGGTATGGGATCTCCAATTGTGCACCCCTTTTCCACCACTACACCCCAAGGTGAGGGAGGTAGGTCTCTCTATCTACAGAGGTATTTGCCTAAGGCATGCTCCCATTGGATGAGTAGTGACAGCTCCTGAGTCTCTTGCATCAAGCTTCACTTCCTGTTGAAATGAGTGGTGGGAGGAGTTGCTGCTCTGCCTCAGCCTGTTCACGCGAGGCATTCAGTTGCATGGGAACCAGGGGCTATTCTAACTCAGTCCCAGTGCTGCAGCCTTCTCCAGTATGGCAATTCTCTTGTGGGTGTTGGGGGATGGAGAGTGCTCACAGTCCCCAACTTCTCCATGCTCCTCCACTCCCTTCTTTTGGGTATGGCCACAGGGGCTTTCTTGCCACCCAAGCCTGGAACCACGACCTTTTCCCTATGTCTCTGCACTCTGTTCTCATGACCAGAGTGCACCAGGTTTGTCCCACCTGTCTGAGCTGCCAGCGAATGTACATGTCAAATGCCTGTGTACAGGAAGATCACAAACTGCAGCTGTCCTGCTGACTTGGGTGGGAAAGCATCCCCAGCGCTGAAAAGCAGGCCTCTTAGCATAGAGAACTCTAGTGACCACTATGGTGGGGGGAGGGACTGTGGTCTTCCTGCACTGCTCTTGTGTCCAGGTGGCAGCAATTCCTGCCCACCTTTCTGAGTCATGGCCACTGCGGCTACACTATCCAAGGTGGGTTCAGCTGAGAATATGCCTCTATCATGGAGAGACAAGTCTCTCAGCACAGAGCACTTTTGCAATTGTTATTGGGAAGGAGGGACAGCAGGTCCAAGCCATCTTGAGCTAAAATTACATTCTGGCATACCAGACATGGAGAAGGTGAAGAGGAGGAGAAGTCCAGATATAGAAAAGCCAGCTCTCTGGTCCTCATGGCACTCCACCATGAGATGGGAGCCCTGTATACTGCTGCTGATCAGAGGCACCCAGGTGACTAAGGGGAGACCCCATTACCCTTTCACCGGGCTCCAGGACTCCCTGGATTTTGTCCATGCCACCAAACTCTCTATTCTATCCTCCTCTCCCTAAGCTTCACAGCTACTCTTGTTGGGGTCCCAAGACTCTTATGCTGTCTCTCCCCACGGTCTGCATCCAAGCAGTAATTGTTCTCTCCTCTCCTCAGTCCAACCGCTAATCATTTGCTAGGATGGTTCAACAAGATAGGTCTCTAGTTAGCCATCTTGGGTCTCCTGTGCTCACTTTTTAATAGGGTTGTTTGTTTGTTTTTTCTTCTGATTTGCTTGAGATTTTTGTAAATTCTGGATATTAACCCTTTATCAGATGCATAGCTTGTGCATATTTTCTCACATTCTGTTCATTTTCTATTTTCTCTGTTGACAGTTTTCTTAGCTGTGAAGAAACACTTTAAGTAAATCTCATTTATTAATGTTTGTTGTTGCCATGATTGTCACTGGGGTCTTAGTCATAAATTCTTTGCCTCGTCCAAAATCAAAAAGAGCTTTTTTCTACATTTTCCTGTAGAATCCTTGTGGAGTCATGACTTACATTTAAGTCTTTTATTCATTTTGAATTAGTTTTGTGAGTGATGACAGGTAGGGGTCCTGTATCATTCTTCTGCATGTGGGTATCCAATTTTCCCAGCACCATTTATTGAATCGGGCTTCTTTTACTCATTGTGCATTGTTGTCTGCTTTGTTGAAGATCAGTTGGTTGTGGGTAGATTGTTTTATATTTTTGTTCTCTGTTCTGTTCCAATGGTATATGTCTCTATTTTTGTACCAACACCGTGCTGTTATGGTTACCACAGCGTTGTATAGTTTTCAGTCTGGTAATGTGATGCCTCCAGATCTGTTGTTTTTCCTTAAGATTGCTTTGGCTATTTGGGCTCTTTTCTAGTTCCAAATGAAATGTAGATCATTTTTTCTAGATTTGTGCAGTATGATTTTGGCAATATGATGGTGATTGCATTGAATTTGTAAATCACTTTTAGTAGTATGGACATTTTAGTAATGTTGATTCTATCTTTCCATGAGCATGATATGTTTTTCCATTTGTTTGTATCCTCTTCAATTTGCTTGCTCAGAGTAACATAGTTCTCCTTATAAAAATCTTGTACCTCCTATGTTAAGTATATTCTCAGGTATTATATTTCCTTTGAAGCTATTGTAAATGTTATGGGCCCTTGCTTTGAATCTCATCTTCACTGATATTTGTATATAGAAATACTACTGATTTATGTACATTAATTTTGTATCCTGAGACTTTGCTGAAATTATTTATCAATTCCAAAAGACTCTTGGTGGAATCATTGAGCAGTAATAATTTAACCTCCTCTTTCCCAATGTGGATACATTTTATTTCTTTCTCTTGCCTGATTGCTTTGGCTAGGACTTCTGGCACTGTGTCAAGTAGAAGTAGTGAGAATGGGCATCCTTGTTGTTACAGTTCTTAGGGGGAATTCTTTCAACTTTTACTCTTTCAGTATGATGTTGTCTGTGGGTTTGTTATATATGGCCTTTAAAATTTGGAGATATGTTCCTTTTATGTCTAGATTGTTGAGGTTTATTATCATGTAAGCGTGATAGATTTTGTCAAATTATTTTGCTGAATCTATTGGGGTGATCATATGGTCTTTGAATTCTCTGCTTTTATGTGGTTAATCACATTTATTGATTTACGTTTATCAAACCATCCTTGAATCTCTGGGATGAAGTCCACTTGCTCCTGGTGGCTTATTTTGCTCATGTGCGGTTGAAATAAGTTTGCTAGCATTTTATTGAGGGATTTTACATCTATATTAATAAGGGAAATTGGTCTGTAGGTTTTTGTTGTTCCTGTTATTTTGTCCTTCCCTGGCTTTGGTATCAAGGTGATACTGCCTTCATAGAATGATATGGGGAAGATTGTCAATATTATCAAATAATTTCTATATTATGGATACCAGGTCTTATTTTTGGCCCTGAAAGAAAATGGCTAGGCATCCATCTCATAGAGGGTTTTGTATTTTATTTTATTGGGGGGCCGTGTTATTACTATTTTGATCTTACTGATTATTATCATTCAGGTGTTCTTTTTTTTTGCTACTTTAGTCTTTGGAGATTATGTGTTTCCAGGAACTTGTCCATTTCCTATATGTTCTCTACTTTATGCACGTAGATATTTATGTAGTATTCATGGATGACATTTTGTATTTCTGTAATATCAGCTGTAATGTAACCTATATAAATTCTAGTTATCAGCCCTTGATTGGATGTGTAACATGGAAATATTTTCTCCCATTCTGTAGGTTGTCTCTTTTCTCTCATGGTAGGTTCCTTGGCTGTACAGAAGATTTTTAATTTGGTCAGGTCCCATTTATTTACTTTTGTTGTTGCTATGATTGTCTTTGGGGTCGCCTTCATAAATTCTTTGACTAGGCCAATGTCTGTAAGAGATTTTCCAACATTTTCTGCTAGAATTCTTCTAGTTTCATGCATTAGTGTTAAGTCTGTTATCCACCGTGAGTTGATTTTTGTGAGAGGTGAAAGGTGTGGATCCAGTTGCAGTCTTCTACATGTGGCTGTCCAATTTTCCCAGCAACAGCTATTGAATAAGAATTATTTTCCCCAGTGTATGTTTTTGTATGCTTTGTCAAAGATTAGTTGGCTATATGACGAAGATTTTATATTTGTGTTCTCAGTTCTGTTCCAGTGGTCTATGTCTCTGTTCTTGTGCCATTTCCATGCTGTTTTAGTTACTATACCCTTGTAGTATAGCTTGAAGTCTGGGAAATTGATGCCTTCCAATTTGTTCTTTTTGCAAAAGATTGCTTTTGCTATATGGGGTCTTCTCTGGTTCCATACAAAGTGTAGAATTATTTTTTCTAGACCTGCAAAAATGTTGTTGGTATTAATAGGGATTGTGTTGAATCTGTAGATCACTTTGGGTAGTATAAACATTTAAACAATGTTGATTGTGCCAACCCATGAGCATAATATTGGTTCCCACCTGTTTAAATCCTCTGCTATTTCCTTCCTCAGTGTTTCATAGTTCTCCCTGTAAAGGTCTTTTAACTCCTTAGTTAAATATATTCCTAGATATTTTTTTTCTTTGTTGTTATTGTGAAGGATATCGATCCTTTGATTTGGTGCTCAGTTTGACTGTTGTTGAGGTATAGGAATGCTATGGATTTCTGTGTATTCATTTTGTAACCTGAGATGTTGCTGAATTTTGTTAGTCAATTCCAGTAGTCTCATGACAGAATCTTTCAGATTTTTGTGGATATGAGATCATATCAAAAGCAAAGAGCAGTGGTTTGACCTCTTCTGCCCGTATTTGGATGCCCTTGATTTCCTTCTCTTCTCTGATTGCTCTGGCTAGCACTTCCATTACTATGTTGAACAAAGCAGTGATAGAGGGCAACGTTGTCTGGTTCCAGTTCTAAGTGTGAAAGCTTTTAGCTTTTCTCCATTCAATATGAATGGCGGCTGTGGGATGGTCATATATGGCTTGTATCATTTTTGGGTAAGGGCCGTCTATGCCTATATTATTAAGCATTCTTATCTAATTTTTTTATTTCAGCATATTATGGTGGTACAAATGTTAGAGTTATGTATATTGCCCTTGCCCGCCCCCCTCAAGTCATAACATCAAACGTGACTATCCCCCACACAGTGTGCATTGCACTCATTATGTATGTATATACCGATCCCCTCCTCCCCCTCCCATCTGCACATAACCCGATAAAGGTTATTTCTAAATGTCCACTTAGGTGTTGATCAGTGAAAGCAATTTGCTGGTGAGTATATGTGGTACATCACTGTACCCTTCACCATTATATAATGACTCTCTTTGTCTTTCATTACTTTTGTTGGTTTAAAAACTAAGTTATTTGAAATCAAAACTGCCATACCAGCCTTCTTCTGGCTTCCGTTTGCTTGAAATACTGATCACCACCCCATTACCTTTAGTCTATATGCATCCTTGAAGGTTAGGTGAGTTTCCTGAAGACAGCAGATACTTGCCCTGTATTTTTTTACGCAATCAGCCAGCCTATGTCTCTTGAGTTGGGAGCTTAAGCCATTCACATTTATTGAGAGAATTGATAGGTGGGGCAAATTTCTGTTCATCCTGTTGGGTTGAGCTTTGTTGCTTTGTGTTCTCTCTTTAGCCATTGTGGTATCTGGCCTTTAATCTTTAGCTTTTGAGTGGTTTCACATTCGTGAGTGTTTATTGTGCTGATCCATGTGTAACACTGTTTTGAGTACTTCTTGGAGGGCTAGTCTTGTCTTGGTGAATTCCCTCAGTCTTTGCTTATCTGAGAATGTCTTTATTTCTCCTTTGTATATAAAACTTAGTTTTCAGGGTACAAGATTCTAGGCTGTGCATTATTCTGTTTGAGAAGAGTGAGTATGGGGCCCCAGTCTCTCCTTGCTTGTAAGGTTTCAGTGAAAAGTCTGGCATTACTCGGATCGGCTTTCCTTTGTATGTTACTTGCTTCTTTTGCCTGACAGCTTGTAGAAGGGCCTTTCAGTGGATATATTGGTCAGTCTGATGACTATATGTCTTGCTGTCTTCCTGTTTGCACCAAATCTCTCAGGGGTCCTATGAGCTTCTTGTACTTGGATATCTAGATTTTTAGCAAGGCCTGGGAAATTTTCCCCTATTATATCTTCAAATAGATTATCCAACTTTTGCATGTTTTCTTCTTCCCCTTTGGAAAGCCCAATAACTCTCACTTTAGGTGTCTTCACATAATCCACATTGCTTGTAGGCTTTGCACTTTTCCCTTATTTCTGTGCTCTATCTCTGTGACTGATGTATTTAATTGGAAGGTGTTATCTTCAATCTCTGAGATTCTTTCTTCTATTTGATCTACCCTGTTCTTGAGGCTTTCCACTATATTTTGTAGTTCTCTATATAGAACCTTCCTTTTCCAGGAGTTTGATTTGATTTTTCATTAATATTTCAATTTCTTTAGTGAATTTTTCTTCCAAGTCCTGGATTTTTTGTGGTTTCTTTGTGTTGGTTATCCATTTTTTCTTGCATATCTTTGAGTTTTCTTACAATCCATGTTCAAAATTCTTCTTCTGTCATTTTAATGTTCTGAATTTGGTGAATGTCCATTGCTTGAGAGCTGGTTTTCCTCTTTGGGGGAGTGATTTCCATTTGATTCTTCATACTTCCAGAATTCTTTCACTGAGAACTTCCCATCTGGATCAGCTGTAGTGTTTTCATTTGGGAAGTAAAAGGCCCTGTGTAGCCTCTGTTCCTATAGGTGCTATAGGAGCCAGGAAGATCATAGCAGCTCCCTATCAGCCTGGATGTGCACTTCTATGGTTGCTTGATCTGCCACTGAGGGGAGCCACTATTGTGTTGTTCAGAGTTCTTCCACCCCAGTTGGGAGGCTACTCCTGATGGGAGGGGTTACATGGGGAGACTATTGTGGCCTCTTGTGGGGATTCTTGTTCCCTGACCATGGATCTCACTGTTGGCAGCTGACCGGGGGGGAGATCAAGTTCCAGCATTATGATCTTATTGGGTGACCTAAACCAGTCTGAAGAGCAAAGTCACTGGGCTGTCAGCTATTTATCTGCACCAAGGCCCCGTGGATTCATGCTAGTCACAGAGGGAAAGTGGCTTTTCTTTTCTCACCCTACATCCAGGGCTGGAGCCCACCACTTTTGGCACAAAAGATGCTGGCTAGGGGGAGGGGGTTATTCCCCCTTCTACCCAGAGCCCCAGTGCCTGTAAGTCCCACAGGCGTTAGCCTCCCATTCTTATCTTATTGTGGTGCTGAATTATGGCAAATGCTTTCTATGCATCTATTAAAAGGATCATATGGTCTTTGTTTTTGCTTCTTTTTATGTGGTGAATTACATTTATCGATTTGCATATGTTGAACCCTGCCTGCATCCCTGGGATGAAGCCGACCTGGTCATGATGCATTATTTTCTGATAAGGACCTGAATTCGGTTTGCTAGGATTTTGTTGAGAATTTTTGCATCTATATTCATATGGGATATTGGTGTGTGTTCTGTTATTGTTGCAGCCCTTTCTGGTTTTGGTATCAGGTCTATGTTGGCTTCATAAAATGTGTTGGGGAGGATTCTGTCCTTCTCAATGTTGTAGAATAAATTCTGCAAGACAGGCACCAGTACATCTTGTAGGTCTGGTAAAATTTGGGTGTGAAACCATCTTGTCTGAGACTCTTCTTTTTAGGAAGGTTTTTATTGCTGCTTCAATTTCAGTACTTGATATTGTTTTGTTCAGGAATTCTAATTTTTCCTGTTTGAGCCTAGAGAGGATGTGTGTTTCTCAGAATATGTCTATTTCCTCCACATTTTCAAGTTTATATGCATAGAGTTTTTTATAGTATTCATAGATAATATTTTGTATATCCGTGGCATCAGTTGTAAATTCTCTTTTTTTTCATTCCTGATGGAACTTATTAGAGTCCTTTCTTTTCTGCTTCTCATTAATCTAGCAACAGTTGTGTCAAATTTGTTTATTTTTTAAAAGAACCACCTTTTTGTTTTATTAATTCATTTAGGTCTGCTCTGATCTTTGTTATGTCTTTTCTTCTTCTGAGTTTGGAGTTGATTTGCTCATCCTTTTCCATTTCTTTTGCACAGTTCATTAGATTGTTGCATTGTGATCTTTCTGTCTTGTGGATGTAGACAGTTATGGATATAAATTTTCCTCTCAATAGTGCTCTAGCTGTGTCCAATAGAATTTGATAACATGTACCATTTATCATTTAGTTCAAAGAATCTTTTAATTTCCTCTTTAAGATGATAATCATTCAGCAGAAGGTTGTTTAGTTTCCACAACTTTGTGTAGAGATGAGAGTTTCTGTTGGGGGTTATTTCTAATTTTATTCCCCTCTTGTCTCAGAAGATGGATGGTGTAATGTCTATTTTTTAAAAATTTGTTGAGACATGCTTTGTGGCCTAGGATATCTTCAATCTTAGAGAATGTTTCATGGCCTGATGAGAAAATCATAAATTCAGTGTTTTTTAGGTAGAATATTCTGTAAATGTCAGTCAGGCCCATTTATTCTGGAGTTCTGTTTAAGTCCACTGTTTCTTTGTTTATTTTATGTTTGGAGGATCTGTCTTGTTCTTTCAGTGGGGTGTTGAAATCTCTAACTGTTACAGTGTTGCAGTTTATCATTATGTTTAGATCAAATAGGATTTTGTTTATGAATCTGGTTGCACCTGAGTAAGGTGCATAAATATTTAGAATTCTTATGTCTTCTTTTTGAACTGTACCCTTCACCATTATATAGTGAACCTGATTTTTTTCATTACTTTTGTTGATTTGAAGACTAAGTTATCTAAAATCAGAACTGCCACAGCAGCTTTCTTTTGGCTTCCGTTTGCTTGAAATATTGTTTTCCATCCCTTCACCTTGAGTGTGAATGCATTCTTGTGGGTTGGATGTGTTTCCTGAAGACAGAAGATACTTGGCTTGTGTATATTTTTTCATTCAGCCAGCCTATGACTCTTTATTTGGCAGTTCAAGCCATTCACATTTATTGATAGAATTGATAAGTGGGGCATATTTCTGTTCATCCTGCTGAGTTGAATTTTATTACTTTGTTTTCTCTCTTGAGCCATTGTGATATCTGGCCTTTGACCTTTAGATTTTGAATGATTTTACATTGGTTACTGTTTATTGTACTGATCTGTGTGTAGCACTGTTTTCAGTACATCCCAGAGAGCAGGTCTTGTCTTGACGAATTCCCTCAGGCTTTGCTTGTCTGAGAAGGTCTTTATTTCTCCTTCATATATGAAACTTAGTTTTGCAGGGTACAAGATTCTAGGCTGGGCATTATTCTTTTTAAGAAGAGTGAGAATGGGTGTCTTGCTTGTAAGGTCTCAGTTGTCAGGTCAACCATTATTCTCATGGGTTTTCCTTTGTAGGTTACCTGCTTCTTTAGCCTTATAGCTAGTAGTTAGGCCTCTTTGTAGTTACTTTTGTAAGTCTGATGACTGTGTATCATGGTGTCTTCCTGTTTGCAATGAATCTCCTTGGAGTCCTTTGAGCTTCTTGTTCCTGGATATCTACATTTTTAACAAGGTCTGGGAAATTTTCCTCTATTATATCCTAAAATAGCTTGTCCAACATTGTGCATTTTCTTGTTCTCCCTCAGTGATGATCTTCCAGAATTCTTAAGGTTTCATGCCTTAGGGTTAACTCTTTTCCACCAGGACTTGATTTTTTTTTGAGAGGTGAGGGGTAGAGATTCAGTTTCAGTTTTCTGCATGTGGATATTCTGTTTTGCCAGCACCACTTATATAATGGAGTTTCTTTTCCCCATGGTATACTTTTGTCTCCTTTGTTGAAGATTAGATGACCATATGAGGATGGTTTTCTATCTGGGATCTCCGTCTTATTCCAAAGGTCTATATCTCTTTTCTTGTGCCAATGCAATGCTGTTTAGGTTACTGTAGCCTTGTAGTAAGGTTTGAGGTCTGGTAGACTGATGCCTCCCAATTTATTCTTTTTGTTTAAGATTGCTTTGGCTATACGAGTTTTTCCCTAGTTCCACACAAAGCATAGAATTATTTTTCTTAAACCTGTAAAGAATGATGATGTTATTTTGATAGAAATTGCATTAATTCTGTAGATCACTTTAGGTAGTATGGACATTTTAACAATATTGATTCTGCTAATCCATGAGCATGGTAGGGATTTCCATCTGTTGACACATTCTATAATTTCTTTTCTCAGTGTTTCATAGTTCTCCCTATACATGTCTCTCGCCTCCTTTGCTAAATATATTTCTAAATATTTAATTTTATTTGATGCTATTGTGAAAGGTGCTTAGTCTTTGATTTGAATTCGAGGTTGATTGTTATTGGTGTATATGATTGTCACTGGTTTGTGTGAATTAATATTTTATCCTGAGACTTTATTGAATGCATTTATCAATTTCAGGAGTCTCTTAGTTGAATCCTTGGGTATTTGTGATATCATATTATATCATCAACAAAGAGTCATAGTGTGACCTCTTCTGCCCCCATTCTGACACCCTTAATTTCCCACTATTCTCTGTTTACTCTGACAAGGACTTCCAGCACTATGTTGAATCGAAATGGAGATAATGGATTGTGGAAAATGGCGGAATAGGAGTGCCCTCCTGGCTCTCTGCTCTCAGAGTCGGAGGTGAAATAGGCAGACTACTGCACGCGCGTGAACTCCACTTCTACAGGCCCAGCTATACGCCGCTACCGAGAACCATCGTGGGACACAGGACCTCAGTGGAAAACAGAGGTGAATCGGAAAGCTTCTCACGAAGTAGAGAGACTGTCGGGTGCCTTAGAGAGGGAGCCCGGTTCCCGCTCCGGCCGGCTGGCCGGCCGGCCAGCATCTGTGCCGGGGTGTTTTGAT
>CAUYRT010060998.1:0-13303 GCA_963574885.1 Lepilemur ruficaudatus
TCACAGCAACCTCAAACTCCTGGGCTCAAGCAATCCTTCTGCCTCAGCCTCCCGAGTAGCTGGGACTACAGGCATGTGCCACCATGCCCGGCTAATATTTTCTATATATTTTTAGTTGTTCAATTAATTTCTTTCTATTTTTAGTAGAGACGAGGTCTCGCTCTTGCTCAGGCTGGTTTTGAACTCCTGACCTTGAGCAATCCGCCCGCCTCGGCCTCCCAGAGTGCTAGGATTACAGGCGTGAGCCACAGCGCCTGGCTGTATTTGTCTTTTTTTGAGACAGAGTCTCACTCTGTTGCCCGGGCTACAGTGCCATGGCATCAGCCTAGCTCACAGCAACCTCAAACTCCTGGGCTCAAGTGATCCTCCTGCGTCAGCCTCCTGAGTAGCTGGGACTACAGGCATGTGCCACCATGCCCGGCTAATTTTTTTCTATATATTTTTAGTTGTCCAGCTAATTTTTCTATTTTTTAATAGAGATCTGGTCTCACTCTTGCTCAGGCTGATCTCGAACTCCTGAGCTCAAATGATCCTCCTGCCTCGGCCTCCCAGAGTGCTAGGATTACAGGAGTGATGTCTTTTTGTGATTGGCTTATTTTACTTAGCAGAATGTCCTTCAGGTTCATCCATGTCATAGTATGTGTCAGAATTTTCTTCCTTATTCTGGAACTGGGTGGGGGGGAAAGAATTTTCTTCCTTTTTAAGACTGAATAACATTCCATTGTATGTATGTACCACACTTTGTTTATCCATTCACCTGTTGATAGACACTGGGTTGTTTCCACCTTCCTCTCTTGTGAATAATGTTAATATAAACATGGATATACAAATACCTCTTCAAGACTATGCTTTCCAAAGATTGTACATCTGTAAAGTAGCAATCCCTTTTCATTCTTTTCAAAAAATTGTTTAACTCTTTTTATGACATTTTTAACATACACAAAATTAAAAAAGGATTGTATAATGAACCTATACATCACACATAATCTAGTCTCAACAAGAGTTTGCCAATTTTGGTTTATCTATTTCCATACCTACTTTTTATTTACTTTTTTCTGAAGTTTTTTAAATTTCAGAAATCATATCATTTCACTTAAAACCCTACAACAGGCATCTCTAAGAGATAATAAATGTTTAAACTATAGTACCTTTAATGTATCTAATAAAATTAACCACAATTTCTTAATGTCTTCTAATACTTAGTTGATGTTCAAATTTCTACATTGTCTCAAAAATGTGTTATGCCATTGATTTGTTCAAATTAAATCCCCAGAATGGTCTATAAAAAGATGCTGCTTTTAATTACTTTCTGCGTGTTTTACTAGATGTATCTAATTTGATCCTTACTACAACCTTATGAATCAGGCACTATTAATATCCCAGTTTTACAGATGTGGAAACTGAGACATACAGTGATTAGGTAACTTGCTAAGTAATTGTGGTTCCCGAATTCCTGTGTCTGACGCCGCTCTGTACCATTTTCCAAAAGAGAAATCCAGGTGTCTCACACCAGTGAATGGAAAATAAAGATGAGAAATGAGAACCATGTTTGCATTGGCTGTCTATAAAGTAAGAAGCGGGCATTAATTTTTATCATTCACCATTCTCAAAGGACAATACCATAAAAATTATATTCAGGTTATATCTATTCTGAAAGAATGAATTATAAGTTGACAGCTATCCAGATAATTCAGGAAAGCATCTTGCTTGTGAGTTGCCTTTCAAAATAAATCCTACTCAGATGATTGCTTTGGTATGAGTAATCTAGTAAGGCTATTTCATATTTTCAAAATTAAACGAACTCTCAATTTCCTGTACGGTAAATACAGCCGTACTGAAATAGATAAGAAGAAAATTAAAAAGGAAGGAGAATGGCCTGTGAAAGCCTCATGAAACAGAGCTTCTTATTTAAACTGTTATTATCTACAAGTATTACCTTTAAGGTATTTCTTATATACTAAAATATCCTCTATAATAATTTGAAATATTACCCTAGGAAGGAAAAATGAGCCAGAACAATAGGCTCTTCATAGTTGAACGGCCAGTGTGGGGCAGGGAAGCCTGGTGACGGCCAGCATCCCATGCTGTGCACTCCCGTGCTGTTGACTTGCCTGTGTCTTACTTTGTGTATATTCCACATGTGCTTCTGCAGTCCAAATTCCAGAGTCTCCTGAGAAATGTAAAAATGTGTTCTGGGGACTGTTCTTTAATGGGTTGTCTATAAAGAAAGTGTGTGCGTGCTGCATATAGGTTGATATTTTCTCTTTTTCATTTTTTTCAGCTTAGCTGCACATTAAAATCATCCATTTTCCTTAGGTATCGAAACACCACTGTATTTTCAGGATCAGGAAATAAATATGTTTTTGCTTCTTGTCCTCCAAAATAAATTATTTGAGTTGTTTTTCTAGGCTAAATTGTATTTCACTTCCTTTTAGATTTCTTTTACCACCAGACATTTTTTTCGGTTAGTGTATAATTTATACCCAGTAAATACATTTCATTCAAAAAATGTAAAGTCTTTCCTAAAAATGGAAATCATTTAATATTTTTTCCACAAAATTATCCTCCTGACAGATGGAGAATGTTTTACCAAGTCTGATCAGTTTGAGTTGTACAAAGATACATACGGCGGTGGATAATACAGAACAGGTTTGAGGCAATTTAAAAATGGTCTCAGTTTAAAAATAAGTAAAGCAAAACCCTGCTACTAAGGGAAAGACAGAGGTTAGAGCTGAAGTTTTTATGATTGTTACTCTACTTTGATCACACTTATATAATGGAATGTTGGGATGATAATACTGGAATCTCATCATAGGGATGTGAATGACAACATCTTATTCAGTTCAATAGGTTTCTTTTGGTTACGTGAGAGGAACCCAACTCCAATTTGCTGAGATATAAAGGTTATTTTATTTTTATTTTTATTTTATTTATTTTTTTGAGACAGAGTCTCACTCTGTTACCCGAGCTAGAGTGCCGTGGCGTCAGCCAAGCTCATAGCAACCTCAAACTCCTGGGCTCAAGTGATCCTCCAGTCTCAGCCTCCCGAGTAGCTGGAACTACAAGCATGTGCCACCATGCCTGGCTAATTTTTTCTATATATTTTTAATTGTCCAGCTAATTTCTTTCAATTTTTTTTTTTTTTTTTTTAGTAGAGACAGGGTCTCGCGCTTGCTCAGGCTGGTCTCAAACTCCTGAGTTCAAATGATCCACCCGCCTTGGCCTCCCAGAGTGCTAGGATTACAGGCGTGAGCCACCTTGCCCAGCCGTAAAAGTCATTTTAATTGCTCATTGAATCCAAGAAAAGGTTGAACAGTCAAAGCTGTCGCCTGGGCCTCCAGAATAGTCGGAATCAGGGCTTCAGTTGCTGTCAGCGTCTCTCTGTGTCTTTTCTCCGCACATCTCCTCCTTCTCTTTCACCGTAGACCAGATTCCTCCATGTGGAAGGAAGCAGAGCCCACTGAGAACTCCCCAAAGTCTTGCACCATTAACCACTGCACCACACGCTATTGCTGCCCTGGCCACATACCCTCGGCCCATCTCTGAGGTCACCTGCAACTGGGGAATTTTTCCCTGTTCGTCCTGGGCTTCTACCCGAAGCACCTGCATCTCTCCACCTGAGGACATTCTCTAGCTGAGGGAGTGGGCTGGGATGGCAGGTGGTTAGCACACCCAGGAGTAGCCCTTAGCCACAGAGGATGGGAACTGGTACCTCTCTCATACTTTCTCATACTTCAGGGAGATCATTGTGAGTTTTGTTCTACTGGGCTCTTGGAAGGTCCCCAGCAGGACTGAACACTTTTATTATTGCTTTCCTCCTCTTCTTGTCTTACTTCTGCACTGTATTATCATGCTTCCTAAGATCAGCTCCTAAATAAACTGCTTGTGCCCAAATCCTTGTTCCAGAGTCTTCTTTTGGGGGAATCCAAACTGGGACAACCACCAAAGAACAACAGTGAACCGGAGCAAAAATTATCGAGAAATTCTTAGATTGGCCCTTGGTCAAGTGTGTACCCCTGGGCCAACCAGCTATAGTCATGTCATGTAAGGACATTGTAGCTGTCATGTGGCTAGGAAAGGGGATAACGTATTCAGAGCCAGAACTAAAGGGAGTGGAAAGAAGGAGCAAGTCAAAGGCACAGGAGGATGTTATTCTCGGAAGACAGGATACACGTAGGGATGATGCATTTGTTGGGGGTATAAGAATAGGTTATTGTCTTATAATACCTTACTACCCATAAGGTAGTTAACAGCATGTTTTATTTTAAAAAGTCCTTTCTGAGCCAATTTTTAAAATAATCTTATTTTAAAATAATTTTAGACTTACAGAAAAGCTACAGGAATAGTCAAGGAATTCTCATATACCTATTGCACGGATTTACCAACAGTTTATATTTTGTCCCATTTGTTTTTGATTCTCTCTATATATGTATAAATGTATATATACAAATGTCACCATATATACAAATATATATTTTTCTGAACCATTTGAAAGTACGTTAGAGATATCATGCCTGTCCCTTTACCCCTAAATACTTTAATACGTATTTGCTAAGCACAAGGAGTTCTCTTATATAAGTGCAGCAAAAAACTCAGGAAATTTATCATTGATTTTATACTATTATTTAATCTAAAGTTTATTTAAATTTTTTCGACTGTATCAATAGTATGCTTTGTGTTGCTACTTTCCTCCAGCCCAGGATCCAGTTCAGCAGCATAAATGACATTTAATTAATTAGCAAGTCTCTTTGTTCTCTTTGTCTACAACAGTTTTCTCAACCTTTTTTGACCTTAACATTTTTGAAGAGTACGTTTTATAGAAAGTCCCTCAATGATGAAACTAGTGTATTTTCCCCTGGTGGGTATGTGGGAAGTAGAGAGAGGTAGAGGTGATCAGGAGCTCCACAGATAGCCTTGCCAGTCAGCTCATTAACTTTGAAGTGGTTTCCATTCACTTTATATCTAGCTCTGGGTAAACTGAGCATGAGAGAGAATGTTCATCGATTTAAGCTAGAAAATGCAGTATTATTGAGCCATGTTGGAACATGTGGATGTAATCAATGTGTCAGTGATGAATTCTTCCAATCATTCTTTTTTTAAAAAAAAAAAATAATACTCTTCAAAGGTGGTCTCTAACCAATACTTCAATATGGTGAGTGGGTATGTTGAATATATCATAGAAATTTATAGCTGAGTGGAGCTAGAGATTATTTAGTGCATTGCACAGAACGAGAACTTGAGATTTACTGAGTTTAGGAAATTGGACTATGGTAGTCAGCAGAAAGTCAAGATGCCACATCATCTTGATTCCTCGCCCAGCATGTTCTGTTCTGTTCTGCCTCAAGTGATCAAAACTGTGCTACCCACCGTATCTGCCATCCACATTCCTATTTGTGATTTGGTGGCAATCCACTTTTCAATGTAGCAGATTAATCTCATTATCAAACAAACGAAGCTTTACCAGGAAAGGTTTCACTGAAAGGGCTACTTATTAAAATTAAGCGGCTCTTTTGTACCTCAAAACATTCATTCTGCCAAGAGCAAGGTCTCCATAGCTAAATAAGCAACTGTTTTAATACATTAATTTCTGATGTTTAGATTTTCACATTTTAGTTATTGTTTTTAATTAACAAAAAGAGTCTCTATTAATTGCATTAATATTAATTTAAGAACAATGCACTTCAATGCAATGCAGACCCCTTCCTGTCATTAGTGACAAAACAAGTTTTACGTAGAGCTCTCCCTTCAGTAGGGAGAAGGGGTTGGAAAGGTCATCTGCTGGAGTGGGAAACACATGTGCTTTAGAATCTGTCAAATGCAGTTTCAAATTCTGTATCAGTTGATACTAGCAGTATGGCTTGGGCAAGTTAAATAATCTTTCTGAACTTCAGATTCCTCATCCATGTCATGGGAGTAATAACACCAACTATTTGTCTCTTTCTGTACTGTAAGTGCTTACTCTTCAGGATGACAGAAAATGCATTTTAAAGTGTCTGATGTGGTATCAATGCTCAATCGATTATTTTAACGATTATTTTCAAGTGGGTAATCATCTAAGACCTGAGCTATGAATAGGCAGTCAGAAACATCGTTACAGGGTGGGGAAGCTGATCCTACCAACTAGTGCTAAAAATAATTCAAGACTGTCAAACAGTCCACACAACTATCCTTTAAACTTGCTTGGCCTGCCCGGGTTTGGACCTGTGTTAGGGGGTCCCTCTAGCAGGACTTGTTCTGCATGCTCCTTGGGTGGCCATCGCTGTGTATTTCCGCTCCTTTCTTAATTGAAAATGTGACTTAAGTGTCCATAGTACGATAGTGAAACTAGACACGGCAAAGAGATTTCTTGAAGTGTAAATTCATCTCCATGGTTTTTGGATTTGTATGTTTTTTTTTCTATAAAGCAAATTGATAACATAAATTTCATAGTCTTTCATGGGACTATTTCTTCCCCGGTTAAAGTCAGTAATGCCAAGTAAGGTATGAATTACAAAGCTCTGCAAGTGAGACCTGTGATGGCAACTGCAGCTCAACCGTGTGACGACGGTATCGCGAACGCGAAGCTATGATGCAGACTCAGTCACCGCCTGACTGGTTTCTCTACTTCCAAGTCCCATGCAACTAACTGCTCCTCTCCACGCTTCTCTTCCTGATCATACAGAAAAGATACCAATTTTAATAGTGATTATCTGTATGAATCGGCTGCTTTCGAGTTTGACAATTTCCTTCGAAAAACGTTTTCAAAGCAATTTGCCCAGCACGTGATGATCGCAGAATTGCTAATTTGGGAGGGACAGAGGGGGTCACCAGTCCAACCTCCCAGTTGCGGCAGGCGTTCCCTCTTCAGTGTCTCTGACAGATGCCACCTGGGCTCTTCATCATTGGAAATCATAAAATAAGTCATTCTAAGGAAAAAGGTCAATCTGTATCTTGGGCTCTCCAATCTTTTCTACTTCATTTTAATCATGGTCTTCCAGAAATAGAAAATATAAAAAGAAAGTAAACTAGAGCATTGTGCTAAAAACACGCACACACACATGCTTAAAATATCAAATAAAAATGCGGTGAGGAGACTGCTGAGCCTGATGGTGAGAAGGGGACATCTGACAAGCAGCAGTCACGTGCTGGACGCAGCCGGGGCTCTGCCAGGTGTGGTCTGCGGGCTTGGCGGGGAGCTCTCAATCACCAGCCGCGCTGAGCCCCTGTCTCCTAGTGTCTTGATTTCAGAAAGGGCCAGCAGGTGAGGGAAAGCTGTCACAGTTGAAAATAGAACCAGATATGATAGAAAGTGCAAGTAGATTTTTTTTTTTTTTTTTGGTGGCATATTGTAAGCTTTATTTCTCGGTCGGCTGACACAGTAGGGAATTTTCTTTCCTGCCTGCCTTTTTATCTGTCCCTTGGGAGAACCTCTGATGATCAGTCCTGGTCTGATGTTGAGCCTGGCAGCCAAAGACTATTGCTCATGCCAGGCTGCAGTTTCTGCCAGTGCCTCATTTTACACAGGGCTGGTGTGCGAGGTGGAGTATGGTCGTGGGGAGCTGGGAGGGAACAGCTGTCTGTCACATAGTAAACACGGGCGGCTGCAGATCAAGGCCGAGATGGAACACATGGCGGCTGCAGGGACAGAGCAGAGATGCTGAAAATTGAATCCTTCCTCCCAGCTCCTGACCCTATCAGATCACAAAGCAGGAGTTACTCTTAAGGAGCTAGAGTTCCTAATTCTTATTTTACTCCACGTATTTGCTTCTGATTTTACTCATGGAAACCAAAAGAAGGCTTAAAAAGCAAAGAGATTAATATTTCAGGAATTTGAGTGCAAAAGCTGCCACTGGAACCTTCCCCTATGCTAACTAATAGACACTCACAGAATTCAGTTCTGTTTCCCCAGCTCGTGTCCCTTGGTGCCAACATTTAGAATGAATGCTCTTATGCCATCTATTATTAACCATTGAGCCTACCTAGTGGTTACTGTTTATTATATACCAGCGGGTCATAAAAAGGAGAGATTTAAGGTCACTATGTGTTTATTTGCCATTGGAGATGACTTTAAAAAAATAAACTCAGTGGCTGCAGAACTGAAATGTTTGGTTATTCCTGAGCATTGATGAGGCCAGAGCAGCCTGTTTACCAGGTTTAGACACTGACTACTTTCAGGACTCAAGAAATCCTAGCGATTAATGCTTCCTTAGGGTTGTTCCACCTACTTAGCAGGGCAATTCTGCCCATCAGCCACGGTGTATTGACAAGTACCCACGTGCCAAGGACTCTGCTGGGGACTTTAGAGAATTACAAACCAAGCAGAAGACGCAAATTAAAGTGTAAACTCTTGAGTTTACAATTTAGTGAGAGAACCAGAAAAAACACAAATAAATACGTACCTGTAAATATAACAGACAAAATAAAAATCAGCTCTATTCCCTGGAGTATACTTGGGGCCCTCGGTTACAGATGTGTCACGCCTGTGCCCAAGGTACTAGAAACAGACACTATTGGGTGTTCAGGAAATAAAAAAGTCTTCTTGTTTTTTTTTTTCTCTCTTATCCTAAAAGCGGTAACTGTAGTACCATAGTTTCGCAGCTCCTAATTAGTGAAGTATGCAGCACAGCTTTGACTGAAAAATAGCAGTGTTCTCAAGTATCAGAAATGATGCTTGAATTTGGCAAAGTAGCTAGTTCCAATCATGTAGTGAACATGCTCTGTTTTGGAACAAAGTGTCCAGGATAGCCTGTGTGGGACTCTGAGCATAGCATTTGGGATTCCAGGGATCCAAAGTAGTCCTGTCAGCTTAATCTGCTTAAGAAACAGTTACTGAGTGCCAACTACCTGCCCAGTTATCGTGCTAGACGTTAGGGATTTCAAAATGAATAGCAGAGAGGACTTTCTGTTATTAACTGACTTTTCTCCCTATCTCATTTCTTTATTCCCTCATTGGGGTGACACCCAAATAAATTGCAGCACTTAAAACTTTGTCTCAGGATCTGCTCTTGTTCACAGACATCCTAGCCGAAAACTAACTCAGCTGGTAATTGGTGGAAGTTTTCAGGTGATCCTAGACAGCTGGTAAAAGTTATCAACCCCTCTCCTCAACCAACCCAATTTCTTTGCTCTGCCAGACCCACATAAGATAAAAAATGTCCACAGGCGAATGTCCATAGATGAGTATTCATGTCCTGCAGGCTTGCCTACAGACTCCTGCAGAGCAGACAGATTTTAACAAGTTCCATACCATGTAACTTTGTCTTCTTGATCATATATAAATAGATCTGGAGTGGGCCAGTCTATGCGTTGACCTAAATGAGGCATTCATTCATTCGTTCAAAAAATACTTCTTATATGCCAAGCACTATGTCAAACATTGTGAATATAGCAGTGAATAAGGTAGATTTAAACTCATCCTTTATTAGGCTTTTTTTTTTTTTTTTTAAGACAGAGTCTCCCTCTGTTGCCTGGGCTAGAGTGCCGTGGCGTCAGCCTAGCTCACACCAACTTCAAACTCCTGGGCTCAAGCGATCCTTCTGCCTCAGCCTCCTGAGTAGCTTTGACTACAGCCATGCCCAGCTAATTTATTCTATATATGTTTTTAGTTGTCTAGCTAATTTCTTTCTCTATTTTTAGTAGAGACGGTGTCTTGCTCTTGCTCAGGCTGGTCTTGCACGCTTGAGCTCAAAGGATCCACCTGCCTCGGCCTCCCAGAGTGCTAGGATTACAGGCGTGGTGAGCCACCACGCCCTGCCCCTTTATTAGGCTTTGAATGCAAAGCTTATAGAGATGGCAAGAAAGAGATTGTGGCAGAAGCTGAGAAGTAAACAGTGCATATGTCACACTGATATATGGAAGCTGCGGAGGGACAGAAGCTATGAGAAGAGGAGAATTGAGACCATTTGGCAGTAGAAGGAGAAGCTGAGAGAGACACGGAAGCAGGGGTGAAGAGTTGCAAGGTCATGGTATTGTTACAATTCTAGACTTAGGACCCACAAGCCAGCTGATAAGATGGCAGCAAGGCAATTGGGTTGTAAAAGCTGTGTTAGGTTCCAAGGGTGACTCAGTTTCCAAATTCCATTCCGTCTCCCAGAGCTGGCTTGGGTGTGGATCCTGTTCGTCCCATCCGCATCTCTGGGCTCTGACCATGGTGTCTTATTAATATTTTTCTGGTGTACTATTATAACAAATGTTTGTTAATTAAGGAAACCTGTGAGTGAATTATTTTTCATTTTATAGCCGATTAACACAGAGATGTGAACGTGAAATTTAATTCTCACTTTTGACATAAAGGACCTGAAGCCCAGGGAAGCAAAGTGATTTTCTATCCGCTGACCCCAAATTTGCAGCATTTTAGATCTATAAAGAACCAACACTAATAACCTCAGTTACTGTGAAGAGACCCAGAAACAAGGTGATCCCCAGGGTGGCCAGCATTCTAAATGGGCATTTCATACAGTTGGCAAAGAGGATCATAAAAAGCCTGCATATTTCACTAAATCTGCTCTGGTCCAATCCGTATTTATCAGTGCAATCTTCTAATCTTCCTATTTATTCTTTTGGTTTGTTTTGTGCTGCTCCACATATCTTTAAACCGGTAGTTATCAGCATTACCTGGGAACTTGTTTGATATGTAAATTTCTAGGGCCCTTCCCAAACCTACTAAATCAGAAACTTAAGGGTTGGTGTTTAGCAATGTGTTTTGATAAGACTTGCAGGTAATTCTGATGGCATGCTAAAGTTTGAGAATCACTGCTTTAGGCTAAGAAAATATCTGGATCCACTTCACCAAATATTCAAAGTATTCCTACAGATTACCATGAAAAAGGGTTTAGAAGAAGAGACCATTTACTATTTAAAAAATTAACCTCTCTGATGTTCATTAGGCCTATTTTTATTGTTGATGATGATGACATGTGTTTGTATCTGTGGGTTTTTTTCAGTTCTAGGTACGTGAAATCCAGTGGTGTTCTGGTAAATGTTTAATAACCAGCTCTCTGGAAAAGAGAAAAAGGAAAGGCCTCGTTTGTAGATTTGCTAATTTCTGTAGTGTAAATACTCCCATCATACCTGATTTCAAGCTACCAACATGACATCACTGGAAACAGCTGAGAAGAGATGAGTTTTGTCAACCTGAAGTCAGTATTGGCTCCACCCATCGCTTTTGATTCTGTACATTTAAGCATAAAATCTGGTCATAGTTGTTATTACTATACTTAAATCTTAGCTAAGTGAATTGTGATAAACTAAGAATATGGGACCAGAATTTAATTTGGGGGGTAAGGAAAAATTTAGTGTGAATGATGACTTTAACATCTCATAGCATTCTTCCTGTATTTTAACTACTTTTACAAAAGTAACAACAGAAAAATTAAACATGCATTTATTTAGAATATATTCTTTAAATAGCGTTCTTTATTACATACTGCAACAAATCAGGCTATTTAAATACAGGACATTTTCAACCTAGCACTTTATGGTAATAAAACACTTTGCAAATCAATTTTATTGTTCCTCTCTGCAACCTCAAGAGGTAATAGATATGAATTCCCTATTTTTACAGATGAAGAAAGTAAGGCACAAAGAGATCTTCAAACTTTCACATAGTGTGTTAATAGAAAAACTGGGATTAGGACTTGAGGCCTGGAATTTCCTAGCCATGGTTTATTAGGTTATGTTTTCTGAAATGTGCATAATTTAAAATGAGGCATTGATTGGCTTTGGTCTGGAGGGGTGGCCATGCGTTCCATTGGCACTATGTTCCAGACCTGGGTTACATCATGATACTTGCCATGTCCCTCCTGCCATCCTTGACCTGCCCAGAGTCCCCGCTGAGCAGGGCCTGTAGAGGGCCATGTTTCTTACTCTGTTCCTAAAACCATTCGTCCCCCAAACTACAGCTGCCTGGAGTAGAGGTGGACTCCAGACCCAGCAGTGGCCAATCAATAGATTGGTCTGTGGCCTAAACATCACAAGACAATTACACTCCTCTCCAGAATTTGAAATAACAAAAGATGAGAAAATTCATGTGGGAGCTGAAAGTTAAGTCACTATGTAAAGATATGTTGCAAAGGCCATGGTGAACCGCAGGTAAAGTTTTGGGAGAGCAGAAATTACTAATAAGTAGAAGGTTTGACTTAGAGAATAGATATAATGATTAGATAAGGAAGCAAGGAGTTAGAAGAAAATAAATCAATGTTCAGGAAAAATAAATATATATGATGAGAGACAGACCACGTAGCAATTGTGAGAAGGGGAGAGGCAGGGGTCGTCGGTTCCTAGGGCTGCTCTGGTGACTGGCAGCTTTCCAGCCTCTGTGCATGTGTAGATGCATGAGTCTGCTGTACAGAACAGGAACTCTGCATTAGTGCCTCAGCCCAAAGGGGCTTTGTAGTCCTCACATAACTCAAGTCTGGAGGCAGGCAGTCCAGGGCTGGAGCAGCAGACCCACAACATCCACGACACGCCAAGCTTCTCCAGCTTTCCTCTGCCACCCTTGATGAGTAGCTTTTACCCTCACACTTGCCATCTCATGGCCTCCAGCCTCACATCTGTTTCCATGCCAGAAGAAAATGATGAAGATAAATGTGTTTTTCATACATAAGTATCAGCAATGCTAAACTTCCCCCAAAGATCCTGCTTTTGTCTCATTGCCTGAACAATAATATGGACTCCTAGCAGCAAAAGAGTTAAAAAATATAGCTCCCTACCCTTTTCTGGTTTTAGCTTAGTGAATTGCTTGCTGCCCAGGAAAAAATTGGGAGTCAGTTGATAAAGAAAAAGGGGAAAGTTGGGTAAGCAACTAGCAGCGTCCGCCCCAGTGTACTTATACCTAGACCCCGCTGCTTGGGTAACTTGAGTGACTCTTGAGCTCAATTAGAACCACACAGAGGTAAGAGGTGCTTGGTTGGCCCAGGGGAAGGTGCTTTAGCCATCAGCCCTTGTAATTCAGCTGTCTCCCACTTTCAGCAAATATAGCTGGTCTGCCCAGAAGAGTGCTATCCTGTTTTAAAAACTCAAAATAGGCCGGGCGCGGTGGCTCACGCCTGTAATCCTAGCACTCTGGGAGGCCGAGGCGGGTGGATTGCTCAAGGTCAGGAGTTCAAAACCAGCCTGAGCAAGAGCGAGACCTCGTCTCTACAATAAATAGAAAGAAATTAATTGGACAACTAAAAATATATAGAAAAAATTAGCCGGGCACGGTGGCACATGCCTGTACTCCCAGCTACTCGGGAGGCTGAGGCAGTAGGATCACTTGAGCCTAGGAGTTTGAGGTTGCTGTGAGCTAGGCTGATGCCACGGCACTCACTCTAGCCCGGGCAGC